>VXBQ01007751.1:1033305-1202552 GCA_013400175.1 Phainopepla nitens
GGACAGGAAAGGTAAGATATTGTATGAGGGGTGCACAGGGTCAGGTGGCCCTGTGAGGGACAGGAAAGGTAAGATATTGTATGAGGGGCACACAGGGTTAGGTGGCCCTGTGAGGGACAGAAATGAGTTAGCTGGTTGTGCAGAAGAAGAAATCAGAAGGCTGCTTGGTGCTGCCTGGGGAAAGTTTAATCTTTTAAAGTGTGTTGCGTGTCTGTCTCAGCTGCGACACAGATCTCTTTGTGCACTGTCTAAAAAGTATTATTGTCTTGTATTTCTACAGTGGATATAGTGTCTCTCTATAGGAATGAAAATGCTTTTTTTACAATGTTATAGTGATGCATTTGAACTAACCTATTTTCCAGTAGCGATTTGAAACTTTTTAGAATACATGTCTATGAAGTATTTGCAGATAGATTAAAAAAAAAAAGTTTTTCAAAAATGTTTTTTTATCTATGTCTATATTCCTTATCTACTCTCTTAATTGTTCATCAATGTAGTCTCAAATGCTCCTTTATGTAGTCTCAAAGTGTTCCTTTTTTTTGTATGAAGCTGACTGTAAATGCTTATTACTGTTTGCATTATATTCCTCTTCATTATGGTGGTGTTTGGTATATTTAAATGGAGTATGTGTGTTTTTTTGAGTCACTCTTGCTACTTGCAAATTATTTGTTGAGCCCTTTTTAAAAATCATGTTACCTAGTACTTTCGGTAATAGTTTTGCTGAGACTTGTTTAGTGGGTTTCTTCAGAAAAGTGGACGAGCCTTGCCTTTTGTCAGAAGGTTTAAAAAGAGGTTTTTTTTTTTTTTAATTGAAATTCCAGAGTGAATTTTCATTTCCCGAGAGAGACAAAAGGCATTGATTAAAAGTAAAATTTTGCAAAATGGTGATAAATCTGTGATATCTGCTGAAGTAGTTCAGAACATTAGTGTCATTCCATGTGAAACCTGGTGTACCATCTTTTCTGTGGAGTTGCAACAGCTTTTCTTTGGCCTCAAAAGTGACTCAGACTGGTTTTTCATGGACACCCTGAATGGGAGACGATCTTGTCTCTGCCAAGGAGCTTTGCTTGCTGAGGAAAAATCAGCTGTATTCATTTTTGTAAAACTGAGCTCAGCCAGGGAGAAGATCTCAAATGAACAAAAATAAAGGACAAGAAACCTGTCCTTTAGTCATCCAACTCCTCACTTTTCCTTTGTAAATTGAGGGTAATACTTTGCTACTTTGTAGGGCTTTGAGGGAAGCCTACACACACACATTTATGCCCCCACCTGCTTGGGCACAAGCGTGTGTTCCTGGCTGCATGTGCACGCTGTTCACTGGAGCCTGCCCCCATGAGGCAACTTCACCAAGATGAGCCTTGCTGTACCATGCATTCATGGTTTTCTGGGGTTTTTTCCACAGGTAAAACTTTGGCAGTACAGATAAAGCTAAACAAGGTGGAGCCATTTAGGAAACCTCCACAGCAAGGAGTAGGTGGCACTTGTACCAGTCTCTTGGCTCTGGGGACCTGGTTTGCATCAGCTGACAAAAATGTAGCATCAGCTCAGTGCAAAACCAGCAACCAGACAGGCCTGTGGTTACTATAGAGATGTTCTTTTTGTGTCACACGGGGGCTTCTGCAAACCTAATTAGTCCTCAGTAAGGAGTGGGTAGCTGTTCTGTGAAGTTTATTGTCATTTTATTGTAAAGGCCTGATAATGGCTTGGTTTAGCTGTGTATAGATGGCATCCATTTAATGGAGTGTAACTTGACTGGAATCTTGTCTTATCAGGACAGCAGAAATAGCTGTAAAGTTTTATTGACCAGTGAAACAGTGGGTCAGAAGCTCAGCGTGTACAAATCAACACAGCTGGCTTGGGAGTCAGCAAAGCACCATCGGTTTATGTCAGCTGTCTTGTTTCAGTTGTCGGAGAACTCTTTTAACATGATGGCTGGAAACCTGGTTTTCCTAACTTTGTTTTTTTTCACTGCATTCACAGTTATAGTCCTTAAATGCCTGGAGAATTTTTTTAAATCATGGAAGTGAGATGATTATAAAAGGTAGTGTGTTAAATCTAGGTCGAAATAGAGCTGCACATAAATTCAGAGCTGTATTTTGCCTAACATCTGGGGTGATGAGGAAACCAAAGCAAAAAATAGAAACCCAAGTTGAGTTGGAAAAGAAGTTTATTTGCAGAGACCTCAAAGTCAAATTCATCAGACAAAAGTCCTGCATTTCACCAGAACAGCTTTTTTTTCCAAGAAAAAATTTCCTCTAAATAAAAATGTTGATTGTTTCATTTTCAAGAACTTTGAAGTGCAATAATGGTAAATTCCATTTCGGTCCATCTTGTACAGTCATGTTGCTAATCACTCATGAAGGTCCTTACCCATTAACAAAGTTAAACATTTATCTCCAAATGAAATTCTTGTTTTAAAAACATTAGACTAATTTTACTCTTCTGATTATTTCAGTGATTCATTAGAACATTTTCTGTATAGGTCTTGTCTTACTTTACTTAATTATGGTTTGTGGCCTGTGATAATAGTAAGATGTTAGAAGCAGCTGCATCAGGCAGCACGACTTATTTCTATTCATGTAAATAGAAACCAAAGGAATACAGAGCCCTGAAATGTCTTTTTCTTAATCATCAGCTACTAATCATATTGCATATAAGAAGTTCTGCAAATCCAAAGTGATGCGAAGATCTCTGAGCCTTTCAAATCTTTCAGTGGGCTTTAGGATGAAGCTTTGTTCTTCTGGATGATCTACTGCTTAATACTCTGACCCTTTTAAAATTCATTTAACATGTCCATGGGTTTGGTTTGTTTTTTTTTTTCATTTAAATCTGATTGATTTCAATATACACAGTTAAGGTCTAACCTAGAAATACAAATACTTTATTATGAAAGCATCTGCAGAAAAATTATCAGTTAGATGCCTTTCTTGGAAGTAGTTTAATGACAAATTCAAAGAGCTCTATCATTAAGAAAAACAGATATTGGCAATTTCAGAACAATACTTAGCAGGTGATCCCTTTCAGTTCTTGAAAAGTTCTTTTGACGGCTGACTGTAGTCATCTGTTAACTCCTGCAAGTGCAGCATTTGTCAAGATGACAAAGGATTCCAAAATCATCTTTCACTTCAAAGACAATGTTGTAGGATATACAAACATCTTACAATGTGTGAATAAATAAAAGTTAAAGAATAACTCATGTGCCACAGTGGGAAAGGGATAGGTCAGGATGAGGGGAAGAAGTTCAACTTGGTGTGGATGGAAGGTATATCTTTTCCCAATCATTCCAAAGCAGTCCTAAGCATATTAAAGTCAACATATATACCCTAATACTTGTTCACCATTCCTTGTTGAAATAATTTTTAAAAGTGACAATGTAATGACTTGAACTCTTCTGCCAGAAAATATTAACTGATTCAAATCCCCAATTAGAAGCTTGAAAAAACTGTACTTGCAAAAAGGTGTCCAAACATGCAAATACTCTCTACTGTTCTGGAGGGAGCACTTTAACTCTTTTTGTCAGTACTGACATCTACTTAATATATTGGGCTCTACAGGAGTCTTATGCATTGTGACAAATCAAAGTGCTGCCAGGGTGCTCATCTGCCATGGAGCTAATTTCTCATGTCATCTGTTGTGAGAACAGGAAATGGAAAAATCTTTCTTTAGTTATGTATGTGAGTTGTGTGTGGAAGAAAATGTATGGGCTGAGTTCTACAAGAGAAATTCACTTGCAGAGAGGTATAGAGTTGTGAATATGCAAATATTTTTGACTATTGAGTTTTCCACAGCTTATATCAGAGCACTGGATGCTGCCAGCAGAGGAGTTTCAAAGCTCTTTAAAGTCAGGTTTGATTATACAGAAGTACACAGACATTTTTCAGGGACCCCACTCCCCTACATAGATTGGTCTTTATTTTACATGTAAAATAACATGCTTATGATCTCTTTTCCTACGGGGTGGAGTGACCTTTAGATTTTTTTCCTTCTATACGGGCAAGGTCTGGATTGAATCTGTAATGGTCTCTTAGATATAATGAGCTCTATACATTTATCTATCTGATACTCTCACTGAGTTCAGTTATCTCAGAATATCAGTGTCTTCCTTTAGTTTCTCTACAGCTTCAGAATCTGCAAATTCACTCTGGTCTTTTCCCAAAAAGGATGAATTTTTTAGGGTATTCAAATTTTGAATAAGCCCTTTCATGTAATGTGTTTCACTGAGGTGTCCTCTCGAGGCTTCAGTTCTGCACTTGTTTGCAGGGCCCCCTGTGGTCCCCAGCAGGCAGAATGCCACATCCCTGCAAGTGGGCACAGCACACATCCCCTCACTGTGCAGTGCAGAGCCAGCCCTCTGACACACTGGAAGAGAGGATGCAGGACTCAATTTGCATAGCAGAAAGGTATGATACTCAACGTGATTTGTTACAGTAGTGGAGGTGAACATGGGCTAAGGTGCGCTCTACTAAAAGTATTGCTCTTTGAACTTGAATATTCTACTTTTTCTTTAAAAGGATGACTTCCAGGGGAGAATGAAATGTGGGAGACTGACCTCAAATTCTTCTTTTCAGTCTTGCCACCACAGAAATTTGGGAAAAATCAATATCGTCTTCAAAATGTCTTTTCTTGCAACTTGGACATATAATTGAGGGATGTTCACCCCCATTAAAACATTTATTCCAAAATGGAAGGATTGCACTCAGACCCTCAAGGTTGGAAAATTTTGGTAGCAAACCAAGGAGTTAAAAGAAGAATTAATGAAAATAATGTGTGTAGTTACTAAAGAACACGTAATGTTTGGTAAGATGTCTGCCTTGTCGTGTCTTATAGACTGAAACCATTCTGTTTAGTACACTTGAGGGACCAATCAAATTACAAAATTTGCTTTGTTTCTTTGTTTTTGAGTGGTGGTGGTTGGTGTTTAAAATATTATTTAATGTATGTAATGTACTACAGGAAATCTTTATTTGCCCCATGGACTTCAGGCTTCTATGCGAGATAAATTATCTTGGTATGTTCAGGTTTGGTTCCTGACTTTTCCTTTAGGAGGACCCTGTTATAGTATAAAATACGCTTTGTTTCTGTTGCTGTTTTTTGGATTTGGTTGAGTTTTTTTGTTTTCTTTCCAAGGAGCAGACCTGAGTGAATCTGTGGAGCAACAGCTCAGTTGCTCAGTGACCAGAGACAATATCTGCTATTAAATTTGAGCACATATTGGCCAACCTTTATGGGGCCTTAGGGAGGAATTTCAGCATTCAGCTGAAATTTCAACTGGTTTGTAAATCTAGTAAAGTCACAGCAGAGTCAGAAATGTGTAAAGGTTGAGACTTCCCTGGATGTTTCCTTCCCTGCTCTCTTTTCCCTCTCCTGTCTCAGTCCCTCTTGCAATAATAAATGCGGTTACCCCAAAGGTGATTCATTGTTTTGGGCATGACAAGAATCACTTTGTCTAAGTAAAGTGCCTCTCTCTATAAAGATCCCCCAATAGTTAATGATGATCAGCTATGTCCACTCCTAAAAGGGAAATTATGAATACTAAAAGAATTCTGTCCAAGAAAAGCATATGATGCGTCTGTTGATTCAGTCACAACATGTTTTTGTTCAGATAAAAAAACCACAGTGAATGACAATTTTAATAATATAATCTTAAGAAACACTCAAATAAATAACTACAAAATTGATAAATATAGTATTTCCACTTGAGAAACTGTTCTTTTGTGCAAGTCAAAGAAACATGAGACAAATTTTGGCTTATACTTTATGATAATACACTATCATATCCATCGAATAAAATCTATTCTCTGATAATCTTCGTGTTATATATTAATGTCTATCAACTTCTGCTTTCTTTTTTCTTCTATTTGCAATCACATTTCATGGCAGGTACATAAATACTTTGATATCTGTGACTGAAAATTTAAGTGCTGTGTAAGCAGCTTCTATCCCAGTTTTACAGCCTGCCAAAGACTGCAGTGGAAACAATTTACTGTCATCCAGTGTGGGGAAGTGACAGTGCCTTGCAGAGCTCTGTGGGCCCCATTTGCAAATTGTTGGGGTTAAGGTCAGAATTAGAACCTAGGATTAAACGTTGTTTCAGAGATGCTAAAACTGTGCACTCTAAACTAATGTAACTTTAAACCTTTGCTCGAATGAATTTTTGAGGTTTAAAGTGAGTGATCCCACTGCACTGATGGAGATGTTTCAGGATTGAAGCCATGTGTATTGTTTATAAAAGCATCACTTGCATTCACTGCTGGATTACCATCAGGCCGACTTGTCTCTTTACAGAAGCAAGACAGCAATTATTCATCAATATAACTTCGCAAATTAGACAATTAAAACATTAAGAGGAGCTCTAGGGGGGAGAAATGCCAAAATGACAGAAGTACTCCTAAAACCCTATAAAACCCCTATTCTAGTTCTTAACAGTACAAATAAGTGCATCTGTTATGATGAATATAATAAATTTCTCAATATGTTTCTGTAGTTTACCTTATCAATTGACCTGTAAAGGCTTTAGAACATTAATTTTCATAGAACCTAGGACAAGTATTCCCTCACAGGATCAGTCTTGCAGATGCATAATCAGTAAACTGTCCACAGTGTTTTCAGGAGTGCTAGCAGCACATTTGAATATTTTGAATTTTCCCTTTATCTGGCTATTTACTACACTAAGATGATCATCAGAGGCTTTTTTGTAAGGATATCACTGCTTTTCCAAGATGAAATTGATCTAACAGGATCACCTTTAAACTCAGTAGACAGAGATAGTTTAAATCTGCTGCAATATCTGATTATCACTGACATATTGTGTCAGAAGAAGCTTCTTACCATACTGGATACATCAAACAAACTAACAGTCTTATGTGTGGAAGGAGTGTTTACTATGGGGATAATAATGAAGATCTGAAAGTAGGGAAAAAAGTAAAGTAGGCATAGTTTAATTTCAATGTTGACTCAAATATGTATTTCCTCTCCCCAGAGTTATAGTATCTGTAATATTAGCGTTAAAAGGTGTATGATATCAAAATAGTAAGATGATACTTCTAATACAAGAAGATCAAGGAAAAAAAATGCACTGATTAATTTTCTTTAGTCCTTGATCTGAATTTGTCTTGCATTTTTCAGTCTTTTTTCTTTTTCTCTCCTTTATTACATCAATTCTCATAGGTATTCCCAAGCTGCATGGATAGCAGACTCCTGAAGCAGTGCAGCCCTGGGGTCAAGTAGACACAATCTCTTTAAATAGGAATTGAAGCTAATGAATAATTGTGTTGATAAGGCATTCCTTATCAACACACTGTTCCCAAAACCTGTGCAGAAGCTGCTGTGTTGTTCCTTGTTGTCATGAACTCAAAAAAAAAAAAAAAATACTCAGCTTTTGGTTTTTGTGCTCCTGTGTACAAGAAATGCCCCTTGCTAGCCAGGCCTCCTCTGGGCCTGGTGTTGCTCTGACCTTTACAGATATATTCATGTGTCAGACACAGGCAATTCAAGCACTGCTGATGGAAATAATGTCTTAATAAAGGTTGACAAGTATTAAGGAAAGAACAAGATTTCCTTCAATTGTGAAAGATTGTTTGAGTTGATTTCACACATGACAGAGGCCTTGTTTGCCCAGAATCATGTCTGCTTTTTTCCATGCTGCCAGCTCCTGTAACAAATGCTACCTGCAACTCTATCCTGTTGTTTTCTCCAGTCACCAGGGCCCCCAGTCTTACAACTGTGCAATGCACCAGTGCAAGGGTATTTTAGTGTAGATAAGTCTATTTTTGAATTATGCTCGAGGCCTGGGTTACTTTGGTTGCTTTCATGTTTAATTAATCCATGATAAATTTCAAGCCTCAGTGAAACAGGTAGGAGTCAAATTTGAGCTCTGTGAGGCTTTTTCCCCTCCGTTGTCTGAGTGCAATTTGCAACGAAATACACGGAAATTGTTTTTGTTAACTGATTATTACTTCTTGTTTTTTTGCTTGAAGGCAGCGGTGATTTGTTATTGTTTAATGTTCTGAATTGCTTTCAGTATTCTAAGCATGGCATGCTGATGTTTTAAAGTGTTAAACAAGTAAATATTATGACTGTAGGTTGTTGAGCGGTTGTTTATTTTGGGAATACTGCAAGTTCAACTCTCTTTGAGGAAAGAGAGGGACAAAACAACATAATGTTGGTGACAATCATGTTTACCGCTGCAGCCTGGTTCAGGGAACAGAGTAAATGTTTTCTTTTGCACGTTAATTTCAGTGTGTGCTTGGATATTATTTGCATGACACGTCAAACTGAATTTAATCTCTGTTTGTAGAGATGAGTGGAGAACCCTGAATTTAGTGATTTGGATACCCTTTTGTGGATAACTGCCTGACATTTGAAGGTTGGATTTCATGTTTATAGATGGTGCTACAAATGATGATAAAAAGAGCAGTGTGGGTGAGATGTAGATGCATAACAACTCTAGAAATGTGGCTTGGCAGCAAGCAGGTAGAAAATAAACATTGATGCTGACAGCTGGAGGACAGTAAATAGCAGTAAATGAAATGAGGTGGCACATAACAAATCTGGCATCATACTGCAGATAATTGAAAGAAATTGGACATTCCTGGAGAACTTTGTTTCAGCCCAATATAGAGATGCATTAAAAAGAACTAGAAACATTGGGCAGAATGCTGCTCAAATGAAAACTTAATGATGATGGACTTGGAAAGTCCACATTATAAATAAGTAAAATAGTTTTTAAAAAGATAACAGCATGGATATTTTCAGCCTGTCATGCTACTGCTGAAAATAATGCATTTTCCACCAGCATTTCTACTCTTCAGTTAAAACTTACATGTCAACATTTGCCCTTGGATGCTTCATGTATCAGCAGCTCCAAAGAGTGTGCCCATCCTATGCCTCACACTCAGTAGTACATTAAATACACCATGTTTAATTATTGCAAACCAATCCTCTGGCATATACTGCAGCATGAGAAGTTAATCTTGCAAAATCATGAAGGGTTGTTGGAAAATGTCAATTTTGAACTATTTTTTTTAAAAGACATTTTAATTGACTCTATGTAAATAGTTTGACAAATTCCTTCTAAACAGTCCTTTGAACATATAACTGGATAAAATCCGTGGTTATTTGAGACAGTGGGTTTCCTGTAAGCTCTGCACAGGAGCATAGCAGGTTACATCTGCCTTTGGACTTCTTCAGTCAAGTCATTTTTCTGCCATTTCTGTGAAACGAGGGGAACAGCAACTCCCCTGCACGTGATTACTGTGCCTGCATACGTCAGGGTCAGGCAGGAGAGGGTCAGCCTTGCCTGGAGCCACCTTCCCTCCTCTTTTTCACACAACCTGCTACTTACCTACAGAAAGGCAGGAGAAGACAGATATTCTTGTGTCTAATCTGATGTCAGTTCACAGTGAATAGGCTCTCCAGGCTCTTCATGGGCCACTTCATTCTCAGTTGAATATTCTGAGTTTTAAAGTAAACACTTATGAACGCGGAGTCTTTTTGCAGGAAGGGAATAATGGACTGTGAGATGAATTGTGAACTGCATGAGACCTGCTGAGTTGGACTGCACCATTCAGTGAAGAAGCAGTAGCAAATGTGATGCTTTCAATAATTAACTGTAACTGTGGATTTGTAATACACGATCATGTCATTTTGGTCAGTCCCATAGTTGTTCAGTATTTTATACTGGGTGTATGGACTAGGACGTATGTGTACGTCACCGCCCAACAGGGCACCTGAGCAGCTTTCAGGGTATGTTGTGTTATTTTATAGTTGTTATAACTGCAATCCTTTCCTCTAAGAGGAAGCAGGAAATCAAGTGGAGTATCTTTGTTTTGAAGTTATGTCTTTGAGCAATTGATTTTGGTCGCAAGACCTTTCCTTTGATATATTTTTCAGGGAAATTGTGATCACCAAGGCAGGTGATTCTTAATTTCCTAAGCAGGTCATTTCCCATGCTTGGACTGGCCTCATGAGAAACTTTGTCCTTCTTTACAAAGTTGTATTTTTAGAGGGTGAGAGACAACTTCTACTGGGCATTACAGTAAAACTTGGTTCTATTTAAGAGCTCATAAAATTTCAAATACTTCCTTACCTGAGTGCACATTGTAACAGCATTTGAATTAATTAAACTTCTTTTATTTGTCCATTACAACTTCATCATTCTCCCATACCAGTTTCCTGTAAAATCCATTATTTTTCTGGTTTGATTTTTGGATCTATAAATCTCTATGAAATATCTATTTTGTTTCGTTTCATGTGTGACACTGAAATTTGGAATTACCATGGATTTTAAGGCAACACTGCATATGTCTGAGGTGACTTGGCACAGCCCACTTCCATGAAAATCCTGGGTTTGCAGATTGATTGAATTTCTCAGAAAGTTTTTTCCTGTGATACCAAATATGAGCTCCATTTTTCAGATATTAGTTGTATAGTTAGTCCAGCAGAGTAGATAAAGGGCTCTGGATTTTATTCCTTCATGTTTTTTTCCTGTACTCCAAATTGATAAAATTCTTTTTGTACATTTTCTCACATTTATAGATGCCAAATGAGGTAGGTGGTGCTGTACCAGGAATGATGTCAAACATGTGAAATACTCAAAATATCAGGGGACAGTTGGTCTCTCTGGGTTTAGTTTTTTCCTGATAAGCCTGTAAATAAATGGCATCCTTATTCAACAGATCTTTCCTTCAGGGAAATTTGTCTCTTACAGAAGTAAAGTCATTACAGCATTTAGGTTCTACGTAGATCTCATTCAGGGTGGAAGATGAAAAATGCCCTCCATATATCTTCTGAGAAAAAGTGGAGTTCACATTTTACCTCCACTTGTTGAATTCAATGTTAAATTTCCAACAGTTTCAGTCTCCCAGATGGGCTTGAAATGCTGATCGACCAGTAAGATGAGCACATTTTATGTCAGGAGTAATACAGAAGGCAGAGACCAGAACAGAAGACTCACCTTAAATAAAATATGGCATGATACTTTCCCAACAAATAGAAATTTTTATTCTTTTTTCCAGCATGCTATGTTAGTTATAAATTAACATTCATTTTTAAGGTAAAATATTTTTCCTTTGTCCTAAGTCTGTACAAATGACATAGCATTTAAACAAACTCTACCTTTTTAGACTTCTTGTTCTTTGTTCAAGAGTGTGAATTGATTCTCCATGTGCATAGACTTGGAAAAGAAGAAATTTATTAGAGAAAGTGAAAGCACAATACTGGGTCTGTTAAAAAATTTCAAAGGAAATCCATACTTGAAAAGCCATAAGATCTCTCAACTTCGCTATAGCACTTGAGAAAACTTATAACTGTGGAATGACTTAAAAATAGAGATGCAAACAAAGTTTCTTTTTTTAAGAAGTTTTGGTGAAAAATATATAGCTGAAGTTTAACTCATTAACTTCAGTTTAATGAGCAATGAAAGCTCATTTCTGGAACATAAAACCATCGCTGGGGTATTTAACTTATTTGGCTATTGTTCAGTGAAGTGTTGCTCGCCTTCCCACTGTGTTCAATCGGTAATGCAAATAGATTCAGTTCCAATTCATTGCATCTCCATGTTTTACTTCTTTGTATCCCACAGAGCCATTCTTTTGCAGCCAGGTATCTGCTCATTCTTTTTGTTTTGTTTTGTTTATTCGTTGCCCTGCTGTACAACCTAGCAACACATTTTATCTGACAATAAGGTGTGTTTGAATACATGGCTGTTTCTCTAGAATAATAATGGTCAGCTGCTAGTAAAACTTGTAACATGACTGTGTCACATAATCTGCATGATTTTATTGTAAGACACTCATTATTTCTGACCTTTTAATATAGCTTTGCAGATGAGACACTGTTAAATTTTCAGAATACCTATTTAAAAATCCCTTCCAGTTATCTCCCTTTATGCTGCAGATGGGTGCGCAGCATATTTATTTTTCACTATTTGTCATATAAAGGAAGATTTTTTTTCTGGAATTTCTTTCGAAGTTATGAGTGTAGATGCAGACTAGGATTGCTTTCAAAATTAGCTAAAAATGAGTGTCATTGTGCTGAGTTATACTTAGTATTGATGGGTTTTTTCACTGGCAGACAAGCAGGATCTGTCACAAATGTCTGTAGAAGTGTTCACTACTCGTTTCTGAAGACAACTGAATGTTAGAAACTCCCTAAACATTTTTCTGCTCTTTTCAGTGACTTTTTCTGTTCTAGATGGAGTACTACAAAGGAATGGCTTGTATAGTTCCTTTCTTTACATTCCTCCAGCTGCTGGCAGTACAAACCATTTGCTATTGGTTGCAGATATTTACACCTTTGTGCAATATCACTGGTGCTACAGAGTTGTTATAGACTCCCCAGAAAATTCCCTTTTGCTCCAAGTTCATTCTCCAACTATTTTTAAGGCATGGGCTTTCAGGACATTGAGATGATATTTGGTGGATTTCCAGCATTAGTATGCAGCTCTCAGATATTGAATAGTTAATTTAAAAATGTTATATAAACATGTACGGTTAAGTTGGGGGTTCTGGCAAAAGAGTCTTAATATCAGCCTAATGTTCATTTTCTTCCATATCAGGATTTTTCCTCAGACTTTAGCTCTCTATTAATCAGTGTCTTTACTGGAGTCTCTTAATCTTATGAAGTACAGCATGTAGTTAAGTCCTTGTAGAATAGTATCTTGAATAAGAAATTGTTAAGACTGTTTATTAGGGATGTTTAGAATTCCGCCCGAAAGAGGAGATGGAACATTTTATTCCATGATCTCAGTACTCATGAATTGAGTGATGATTGAATAAAAACCCCCAAACTCTTTTATTCTTCCTCTCAGTGTTTAATTTCCAGGAAGAAAAATATTTACATGAATACCAGTTAAAATTCTTAATTCACAACCTGGGGCTTCTAAATCGCATAGGAAGGGCTTCCTAAAAATCTCTCCACAGGACCCCAGTGCACAGGCAGTTACATCAGCCAGCTTCCAGTGAGACCAAGCTCCTTGCAACCAGAACCAGACACACAGAAGTAATTATTTAGTCTGATTCTGATAAGAGAAAATTAAATGTAAATGTTGTACCTAACTAGTGAATGGTGCAGTAGCCTGAATGTCTAATCATGAGGTCTCAAAAAGAGCTGTGGCTGGGAAGAAAAAAAAAAAAATAGAGGAAAAGGAAGAAGTCTAGACGTGTTCTGAGTTTCCAGCCCTTCCTCTTTTATTTGTCACTTGCTTTTTTGCCATGACTACCTGAAGTATTGAAAACCTCAGTGGTTCCTGTAGATTTTTCTTTTATTTCTAAAAATAACATCCAATTATTACCTCCAGGTTAAAGGGGGAGCAGAAATGAAATATCAAAATTTACTGTTCACACTTGTTTCATGCATTAAACATTAAGATTAAAAATATTTTTCAACTTAGAAAAACAAATCAATTTAAATAAAGTCTAATCTGTTTTTAGGCATGGCCACTGAGAAATGTGCTTTCCTTTGAAATAGCCTTTGGATATTAATATCTTATATTTAATAGATATATTTATTAATACTTATATTTAATGCATATATTTCTTTTCATGATATTAAGCTCCAGTTAGAGACATGGAAAATTGATGGGCCCTACTATTTTTTTGAAAACAGTATGAAGAAAGTTGAATTTTATCAATAACTTGCAATACTCAACCTTCTCCAGGTAGAGATAAAGAATTTATTTCCCCATCAAAGTAATCAGCCTCTAAAATTATTCCCTGAAATATTTGAAAAAGCCAATGCTTTTAAAAGTCCTTTAATAATGCACAGATAATATAGTGAGGGTACTGATTTATATAGGAAGGGCTGGAGACACTATTGAATGTCAGAACATTTTCTCTTGTGCTGTGTTTGCTTCAAGCCATTTTTGTCTTTTTCCTTGTGTTTTCATGGAAATCAGCAAATGTGAGACCAGGTCCATAGAAAAGATCTCCGGTAATAGGAGGGAGCTTGTCCTACCTCTTTGAATTCGGAAATACAGGACACACTGACCAGCTAAGTTAGAACAGAACAGCCTAACAGCAATCTGCTAAGCCATCCAAATTAATTAATTAATTTGTTAAAATTAAACTTGTCAGTTTATGCAGGTCCCTGCATGAGCTCTGAAAGTCTCTGAAATCTATAAACTCAGTCCTAGTGAGTCTCTTATTTTTGTGGCAGAATTAAGCCCTGTAGAAGTTGAGCAATTATGCAATTAATATGTTAATCTGAAGGTTTCAGAAATAAAGAAGTGTATCTAGCTAAGAAGAATAAATTATTCTCTCAGCAGAAAGCAGATGGGCATTTGATTAGCTTTAACAAAATGTCTTATTTTCATGGACTTCAACAAACTGCAGCAAGTTAGACTTAGAGTAAATGAGGTGTCCAAAAGCCAGTAGAGTGTTATTGTTTGTTCTTATTTTTAGAGGATGACATGAGCAAATGTCAGTAAAACAATAAAAGATGTAATTATATAAAAACTATTTTTCTATCTGTGTGGAAAAAGCAAAGGCAGGCAGGTAGATGGGAGAAGAGAGGTAAACCAATTAAAAAACTAAGCTCATATCCATGAGTAATAATGCATTTACACAATGCTTGCATGAGCCATTGTCCATCTGTAAAGCAGTAAATGTTCACTGCTGAAAGATATCCAAATCTTAAGTGTTTTAGGGAAGAACTAAAACATTGTGGGCTCAATTGATGGAAAATCCCAGGGAATAAAGATATAATGAACCAGCTGATTTTGTTAAAATGATACTTGAGATTGTAGAGTCAAATATGAAATAAATATCCTTCCTTTTGTATTCCTAAATTGTAATAATTGAACTAAAGCTGATAAAGGTATGATTTAATCTGAGTATTGGAAGGTGACTAGAAATTCAAGGATAGTGCAAAGATTTTAAAGGAGGTGCTTGATTCTCAGTGTTCCTAACTATACTTAAGTTTCCTTACACTGGAAACATGGTGTCACTGGGGATATGATTAGCAGTAAAACCAGTGTTTTATCAGGTGCTTGGGGCAGGTTCTAATAACATGGTATTAGAAATTGCCTTTCAATTGCTGGCTGACTGGGGATAGATTTTCACTCCACGTGGCTCAAATATTCTGGAGCAAAAGGAGACTGATGATGGCTCTCTTCTGAATCCTCCTGACACAATATGCCCTTCAGGGACTGTGGAGAGAATACAGCTTGGCTTTCCAGAACTGCTCCTTCACGCACACGCTCCTGT
Organism: Phainopepla nitens; assembly: GCA_013400175.1. Classification (NCBI taxonomy): domain Eukaryota; kingdom Metazoa; phylum Chordata; class Aves; order Passeriformes; family Bombycillidae; genus Phainopepla; species Phainopepla nitens. The sequence goes on from VXBQ01007751.1 coordinate 1,048,509, forward strand.
CTGACTCGGTAACCAAAGAGCAAAAGACAGCCTGAATATGTAAAATGCCAATAAGAGCTGAATGGTAGCTTCACCTTCTGGATTGTGTCTCCAGCCATTGTAGATGGAAAGCAATATTTTATTGAGAGGCTTCTGCAGAGTCTAATAAAACCTGCATAAAATTTTAAGCTGTAACAATTCCGATTTCCCTTCTCTGGCAGATTGATGAAGATAATTTTTCTTTCTTTTGTAGTTTTCTTGCTTAAATTCTTCTTGACTACCTGTATAAAAAATGCTCTAAAAAAAATAAAAAAATCGTTATTTGCATAGAAAAACTAGTAGAAAATACAGGTAAAACTAATTTCTCATGCACAATCTCAAGTATTTAATTATTTAGATCTCAAGTCTAAGTGCTACTAAGTACTGGAAGAGAGAAGAGTGTTTGGCCAGAAATTTCAGTGAAAACTGAAAAACTGTGGTTTCAAGGATTAAAATGTATTGCCTTTAGAATTTATTGTGGAATTCTCCAATTTATCTTACTCTTACCTCTTCTTCACCTTTCCCTGTCCCTCAAGAAAGTACTTAAACTTCCCTACCTACTTGCAGATATGAATTTTTTTCTCATCTGGCTGAGTGTGCTCATGAATAAATACCTGAGAGTGAATTGTATATTTTGTCTGGGTATAATGTGGCTGTACAATAGCAGAGCTAAAAAAAAAAAGGAACTGGGGAGTAAATGCCTTTCATATTGTTTGTCTTTAGTGAGAGTTAGTATGAGGGTTTGAATGTGACAGTGACTTTTCCCAAAATTTGTGGTAAGAAATCTAAGAAAACAAAGCCTTTATTACTGCTATTCTAGAATTATTTAATTGCTGTTATTGGATTTTTCTTTCATTTTTCAGTGGTTTATTGCTAAAGCTTAGGGAAAAACCACACCTCTGAAAATGGAAATGACTGGGCTTCTACTTAAGTGCTTTTAGACCATATTCCTCATATTCATCTTTATTATCACAATTCCTCCAGACATATAATGGACATTTGAACTTTCTATTAACATATAATTTGTAGCATTATTAAAAGAGCTCTTAGAAGATCAATAGTAGGAAATTAATCTTACTCATACGGTGCAGTGAAGTTCAAATATTTCTTGCCTTTAGAGGATTCTTAAAATTATTCTTTTGATTAAATCTCTATTTCGAGATTGAACTTGAAGAAATTGAAGTGAGAAAATGCGTTTGCTCTAGGATTGATCTGTGATAAATATTTGTAGAAAGCAGAGCTGGTTGGATTGAAAAGGACAATAAGGACTTGGTGTTTGCTGGAACAGTTTCTTCACGCTGGTGACTGAGATGCTGGGATTTCTTGCATAACCCTTGATGCAAATGAGGAAGTTGTAGATGTAGCCCATTAGCAGTAATCCCAGTGCCTGGCATTGATTCACCAAGCCATGCCATGGCCAGTGCAGAACCTCCCCAGCAGAGAGAGAGAGCTCTTGCTCCATTCCTGAGGGTCCTGGAGCAAGTGGCCACTGCAGGAGGGGGGATTGGTGCTGAGCACCCCAGGCTTGACAGCAAGCAGGGCTGGGAATCCAGTGCCAGCCCTCTTTGGCCCACACTGCAAACTCAGCGTTGAAATCTGTGGCAAAGCAAACAATTTCATCTTTGAAACTTTCTCCAATACCCTGAGGCCAGTGCTTCACTATTCTGTCACTTTTCAAATTGGTCTCTAAGTTTTCACTACTAAGATGGACTAAATGCCTCCCTTCATTTTGCTGTCAGTCCTTGTTATTTTTAAATGTTTATTTAGTTCTGAGTTTTTCCCATTCTTCTTCACCTCCATATTCTGTAAAATTTCTAATTACACAATTTCTCCTCCAAACATAGTGCAAGCTGGATGGAAATTTCCATTTCTTTCAATGTTGAGAAACTATTTGCAAGATCCATATTGTTTTGTGTTCCTTTCTCTGCTTTTATGAAGTGAATTTATGTTCAGTGTCAGTAGTGAAGTTCCAAGTGAGAGGAACTCTGTGGAAATTTTGCAATGTGGTAACACCTTCATTCCTCATGCAACCATTCATGACCTCTGTTTAAGAGCAATAAATGAAACACCTCTAAACCAATGATTAGTAATTCCCAGATTTTAAGATGTCATTAGGTTTTTTTAGCAAACCCTTTCTGGTGATTAGTAGAAGAAAAACTTGGCAAAACAGAATTAATTCCTGGTCCTCATTTGTATCAGTCCAAAGTGGACTGGTTCACTTTCAATCAGTGCTAAAAGAAACAATTCCATCTTCCAAAGAAATTATTCAGCAATTCATCATGGAGCACTGAACACCCTAGACAGCTTCAGCAGAGTAATGGCTTCTGTTTTGTTTCCCTGTAGAAATAGGAAATGAGGAATTTGTACAAGAGGGGTCCTCTGTGTCCTGTGCTGCTTTTCAGCACTCAGAGGTTTGGGGTACCATGCGTGTTGTAAAAGGTGATGTGTCTGGCACTAACTTAGTTTTCAAAATGAGCTCTGATCTCCCAGGGAAAGGACGCATTCGGGAGTTCCAAAAGCAAGTTCCATTAAAGCGAGATCTGTTAATGACTCAGGGCTGTGAACTCTGTGTGGCTTTTGAGGTCCTATTGTCACTATAATACTGTGTTGTGTGGTTTGCATTCTTAAGTAAGCCATAGTCCTGCATTTTAAGACAGGTTTGTCATAAACTGAAATAAACTTTTTGAGCCAATCCTAACAATGTATTAGGGTAAATTGAAATTAAGCGGTAAAAGTAAAAAAGCCTACTGCTCCCCTTCCTTCTCTTCCTACCCCAAGAGAGGAGGGAGAAGATGCAGGGATGCCAGTCTGGTTTCTCTGAAATGGCTCTTTTCCTGGTGATTATTGTGACAGATTTCCATGGTGCAAGGGAGCAAGTAGAAGCCCTCAGTAATCTATAGGCAGCTTTGACACAGGTAATATGGAGGAATTTGTCACTGCTTAGGAGAAGAGTTTTGATTTATGGGACAGGTTATGTTTGTGGTACAGTGCTGGGACTGGCTCTTTCTGATTCCTGACCTGCAAATTGGGATGAAAACTGAAAGGAAGAAAAATGATGTTTGCCATTGTGTAGATATTTTATGCTTGGATTGGTGTTAATTTTCACATTTCTGCTAGGGATGCACTATTTGCCTTTTCTTGCCAGGTTCTTTTCTTCCTGAATAAAGGCTCCTCTAATGAGCTAGGTTTTATAGTGTATAAGGGTAGAGAGATAACATTCTTCACTAAATTAATGGACCTCTGGTTCAGGATTGGTGAAATTGCCAAGCTTTGCAGGCAGTTAATTCAAAGTTTCAAGATCTTTGATTAGAACAGAAAATTTTGAGCTTTGAGTTGTGTTAATTGAAATAATCTGACTCTAAAATACATGTGTTTTGCTGGTGAAATGATAAGCCAGAGCACCTCATTGCTTATGCTACTTGCTTCAATGTTCTTACCCGTTTTCAGTTTAAGTAGGGTCCTTCATAATTTGAATAACAGCTTAACTTAGTAGTGGATATACAAAAATACATTTTTGAACCATTTATCAAGGAATGGAGATTTATAGAAGAGTTAACGTTATGTGAATCAGTTCAAAGGACATCAAATTAAAAAAATTAGTGATGCTAATTTTGTACTTTGTACTTTGCACTTAGTTCTGGCTTATTGCTTCCTCAGAAAAGGTAGAGAAACATGTTTTTCAAGGCCTATTAATTGTCTATTTATTGAGATTTCTGTGTTTTTCTCTTTAATCCTTTAGCAATTAGATTTGTACTTAGTCTCCTCTACTGAATAAACTTCCATATAGTGAAGTAAGAAGGAAGAGTTTTCAGCTACATGAAAAGAAAGAATCTTCCTGGGTTTATTTTGGCCTTTCTCAAGTCTTACCTGCATGCATTTATTCCAAACTTCCACAACAGCACCTTGCAACTGTATCCAGCACCTTGCAAGGATTTGATCCCTGGGTTTGATTCCAGCGAATCTTAGTGTTTTCATGTAGGTTTCCTTTGGAGAGGAAAACATTTTTTTAAGCTTATTTTGGGAGGTTGTTGCACCCACAAAGAAGCTAAATTGGAGGATGATAAATTACTGCAGTACTATACCTTTTCTCCACACCATTTTGAACTAAGTCTGGAGCCTTAACAAGAAACTTTTCTTCCTGTGACTCTATTTGGCTGTTCCTTAAACACATATAAAATGCAAGTCTAAAATTTCAATATCAGCATCTTCCTCTAATTCATTTAACCTAATTACCCTATTAATGGGATAACTGATATTTCATTATAAATCTTTTCAGTCTCTGTGGGCTTTTTAATTTTTTCTACTATGTCATGTTTGCTGTCTTCCTTGGGAAAGGAGCAATATGCTTCCAGATGTGTATTCTCTTCTCAAACCTGAACTTTAATCCATCAAAATTCCAGGTTATATGTAGACATTCAGTCAATCTAATCTGATGCTTTCATATAATACTTTTCACCAGCATGTCATTGCCATATCTGTACTATGCTGTCATAGTCCTATGTGTTTGTTTTACGTGAGGTTTATTTCTAAAGACTCCATCAAAATGCAATCTGCTTAGAAAACCAAACAGGCACACACACAAAAACCTAACAAAAAACAAAACCCAAAAGAAAAACTAAACCCAAAACAAAAAAACCCAGGAAAAAAATAGCTTTAATTACTGTTTTGGAAGGCATCTGCAAGTTTTTTTACTTTGATTAATTGATGTATCAGTGCTATGGATTTAACTGAAGTGTTTATAACCAGTTTGTAAACTGTGCATAATTTTAGTCACCCTTCTATAGCCTGAATCTCATCTGAATGCATCCCCTGTTTTGATCTGTGGGAATTAACACAAAGGCAACTACAACTCTCATGGCTTTTCCATTAAAAGTTTATTGGACATGACACGTCAAATAATCACAATTTCTAGAGAAGAAAATTATGTTTATACGGTTCTTGGGCTAGAAAAACAACAAAATTGAACATTTTGGTTATGGCAAACTTGTGAAATCTGTCACCTGCTGTTGTAATTTATATACAGCTATATTTGCAATTCTCTCTGTAACAGAAAGAGCATTCTCACAATATTAATATGTTTCTAGGAAACTGAGAGTTTGTTTAAAAGAAAACTGCAAGAACTTGAAAAATGTACCTGCCAAGGAAAGCATCTTTGCTTTTAGAAATAAATCATAACCCCATGTTCTGAGCTCAAATTGCTGGAAAGAACTAAAGTTAGCCGAGAAAGCTGACGAGAAAGAAATGAAATTTTAAATTTCACTTAAAAGAAATCTGTTTTTTTCCTTGACTAGTCCTAGTCTCAGACAGAAAAAAAAAAAAAATACTTCTACTAGCAAATCCACAGATAATAGCAGTGCTGAGGCTTCCTTTCCAGCAAAAGCCAGCTGTTAGTTTTTGTACACCCTCGGCTGGAGGGATGTTTCCCTTTCAGGGTGGCCTCTCCAGAGGGCAGCTTGCTACTATTTGGTTCAAGCTTATCAGGCCATGGATGTATCAAAACTGCACTAAAAAATGAGCTTACAACCTCTTTCTGCTCCCTGGGAGTGCATCCTGTGGCAGCAGTGGCCCTGGTTACCCAGGAATGAGCTGCTGAGCCCGGCCGGGGCAGCAGGGTGGCTGGAGCAGGACGTGGGGGCTGCTCCCAGGGAGCTGTGTGAGAGCAGACACGGCCCCACTGCAGCCCTGCAGCAGGGTTTGGAGCTGCCCTGACCCCACTGAGGGCAGGCAATGGCAAAGCAGTGGGAGGAATCCAGGCTGAGATGGCACTGGGATATCTCACTTTTAGGTGAGTTCATGCGATTTCAGAGCTTTGAGAGCTCCTCAGCTGGAGTGATCCCCAGGGGTCTTTTAGCTCCACCTGTGTCTTTAATTGTTGCACTGACACAAGCATTCAAAACTTTGACAGTGCTGTGGAAGTCAACAGACAGAAAGCTTGAAGTGTTCCCTTATGTTTTTGAACAGTCCGAGATTCAACATAAGCATCATTTAATCCCATATTATTTATGAGAGAAGTGCTCTGAGGTACAGTGTGATATCTTGTTAGGTCAGAAATAATTTATAGTTTCTGGAAGGGGCCTTTTTTCTGGTAAAAAGGCAAGAGGATTGGATGGCTGAACGAATTTTTAGACAAAAGTTTTTTGGGGACCTAACCCTTTGTGATTAGCTTAAGAAAGAATCAAAGGGGACAAGGGAACAAAACTAGTCACAGTTCTTAGGAATTTTTCAGAACTAGATTGTATTTAAGGTCAGCTTTCATTTGGAATAAAATTGTTTAATTTAGGTTTACATATTTGTTTCTGCTGGGACCTTTTTGGGGTGTCTGCATCAATTTCTTCCTGTGCCTGTTCTTGGCCAGAGCTAGTTTAGGCACTCAGGGCAGGTAATCCATCTCAACAGAAACTGAGCTCCCACTGTAAGATGAAGCAGTGATAAAAGCAGTTTTGATATTCTTAATGTATTGGACTGTAAATTGCATCATAACCAGCAAAACCACCCTTTGAGAAGGCACTCAATAACTGTGTCAAGGTATCTCATTCCCTTTAATTAGTCAGACCACCCAGTTTCTCAAAAGATCAAATGAGAAACAAACGATAATTTTTGACTTGAAATGCTCAAGATGAGAACTGTATCTCGTTTATAGCCTTCCTCAAGTCTCTCACTGGGCTTCAGCTGAAATTTGTGATGTACACAAAAATTAAGTTTTAAGGCACTATAAAAATATATCCAAATCACCCTGAGGCTTGAACTGAAAGCTGATGACATGTTTTGTATTTCTCTGTCATTATTATCAGACTTATTTAAAAAGAACAGGAGAGAAATTATTTTCTTTCTAGCTGCCTAAATATTTACTGTGTTAGCCAGGAAAACAGTCAGCACACATCTATGCAACACAAATTTTCTTTCCATAAAATCATGTTTCTGTGTGTACCTGAGCACAGTATTTCTTTAAAATGTGTATTGTACATTTATGAAAATATTTGTTTCAATTCCTTTTTCATTTACAACTGAAAGCAAAGTAAACTGCAACATCAAATTTACCTTGTTTCAGGAATAATATTGTTCCTTTATTTTAAAAACCATTATTGTGCAGTCTGGCCATGTTACTGATATTTAATTATATCTCTGAGTATTGAGTGTTTTGAGTAATATTGTAAATTAAGATACATAAAAATATAAGCATACATATGAACTATTAAATCATGATTACATCCCCTTACAAGAAACTGAGTCATACCAGGGTATGACTCATACCAGGGTATTTTTGATTGACTGAGAGCAATTTCTGTTGTGTTTTGCTACTATAAATGACAGTTTTTATGGTAGATATAATTAATATTTCCAAAAGTTTGGGACAAGATACAGCTGAAATACAAAACTAGTAAAACGAAGGTGCTGATATATAATTTATATTTTGCCCTATTTTCTTAAAGGGAACGAATTGGCACAAGACTAGTCCTGCAGTATATAAATGGACTCAGTATTTTTTTAGGTATAGTACAGCCATCTTTACAACTTCAAAATCTTTATAGTGGTATTTTAGAAATTTACCTAGCTTCTTCAGCATCCTGTTCTTTCCACACCTAAAGTACAAGGACACTTAACAATGTTTTAAGCTTCATGGCTGGCAGATAATGATACATCAGGCTGAAGCCGCTGTTCAAGATGTTGCAGACACTACAGCAAATAACTGCTACTTACAAGCAGAGGTTTTTCTTGGTTTTGGCTGCATTTTCTTTTTTTTAACAGCAAAGACATCCATGTTATCCATTCAAAGTACATTCACCATAGGAAATGCCAGACACAGCCATATGTGTAGTTTGTCTTCAGAAAATAATTCATTATTGATTTCTTCTAAATCATCATGTATGGTATATTCATTGGGATTTTTCAAAAGAAAACAAAAAATGTAGAAAATATTTATACAGATACAGAAACAGTGCTAAAGCTCTTAACTTAGAGTATGCACATGGCCTTGCTTTTCTCTTTATGTCTTTTGTAAGGATTAAAAATTGTTCACCGTTAGGCTATTTTCAAATAAGTCTAAAGCAGAGATTTTTTTGTTCTGTTTTATTAAAGTTGTCTACCACTTTTTGTTCTCCTGATGGTGCTACTGTCCAGCTGGAGGCATTTTGACCATATAATTAAATTTTTTCTCAAGACTTTAGTAGAATTAGTTCTTATAACAAGCTTACAGAGCCTGGCTGCATCATGGTACCCACTGGACAAGATAATGACCAAGGGCCTTTTTGTGTTCAACTGGGCAGAATTGTTTCTATGACGACACAAAAGATCATACACTAACAACTTTTGCTTTTAGCTGAAGAAGTTGGGTTTTCCAGGCAGAACAATAAAATATTAAATGAAATGTGGGCTGCAAGTGACAGGCTAGATGTACAGTGTATTGATTCAAGAAACTGCATAACCATAAAACCAAAATCCTCAAAATTGCTATATTAAATCTGAAAAATAGTAAGATCCAGCGTTTTGATGTGAGCTTGTTTGGACAGCTATTCATTATTCATTGTACCTACACTGCTAACAATAACTTGTGCCTCTAACTTTAAGTATGGAGAAACTTCACATAAGCAAGTAGATTTTTTTAAAAAAAATTGTTCGCAGCTCAAGTGAACTTGCACAATGCAAGGTTCGACAGCCAGGGATGGAGAGCTCAGCGAGCTGTCAGCCATCCTCATTCTCAATTCTGCAAAAGGAAGCAGCAGGGTGGAGAGGTCCAAGGTTAAGTGTGTGGTGAGCTAAGGGATGAAAGAAAATGATGTTACATTCTTACTCTGGGATTTCTTAATTACATATCCTGTTGCTGCAATATTCATTTCAGTTGTATGTTCTTGAGCAAGTTCTGAATTCCTTGGGCTTTTTCTAAATTATGAATGATGTTTCCTTCCTGCTGCAAATTCATTCACAGAGACTATTTTCCAATATTGACTCAGCTGATCATTCAATGGAGAAAATATTCTTTTCTTAGCAAAGAACAGTGCCGTGCCATTCTCTAATTCAGTCATATCACTAAATGCCATTCGCAAAGCTGGTGGTGTCAAAATGCTCTGGTGCTGTTGATTGGATGTAAGAAATAAGAATTGTTTCAGAGTATTTTTCTCAAGCTGAGGAAGAAGGTATCAAGTAGATACGTGGCAAAGTGACAAAATTCACAGTTAGTGCATCCTGAGAAGCTTTATGCCACTTGTATCTTTTCAATATTCAAAATGTTCGTTTCCATATGGGTTTCTATGACTTGCTGTCAGCATCTTTGTCTGTGTGATGTCCAGAAAGCTGTAAGGCTTTACACTTGTTTCACCACCTCTTCAGCAGAAAGCGTGGGGACTCTCCAAATTTAAGGCATTAGAGCAGCTGTTCCAGTGATATTGGGCTTTATTACTTGGCATTTTCTTCAGATGAGACAAAATAAAAATAGGGGACAGTGTTTGAGGTAGGAAAGTAAAAAAGATGCAGCACACTGAGGTCTTGGAAAAATTTACTCCATAGTCCAGGCTCAGTTGCTGAAGAAGCCTTCCTCCTGGGATGTTGATGAATCTTTGGCGTGTCCTGAGACAGGACATAGAAAATCTCAAAAAGAAAGAATGAGTGATTGTAAATCAAGAGCTGAAAAACAAAGAAAAAATGGAGAAAAATACAGTCTTTAATCTTGCCTGTTGCTTAGGAAATTAGCAGAAATAATATAATTTTTCATAACCTGGAACCTCCTTGATGCAAGTGCTTTTTTTTATTGATGCATTCTTCAAGGGTGATGAAAGTTTTGATTTTTGGCTTATGGTCTCTCAGCCAGCTAAGGAGAAGAAGCATCACGCTCAGGGCCAGCAGTGAGTGATTGGTGTCAGGAGTGATTCAAGGAAAGAAATGAACGTAGAGCTTGTCAGAAAATATTTCAGTTGCACTTTGCAAATGTGGTAATGAATTGAAACTAAAGAAGTGATGTTAGTTCAGTGGCAAACTAAAGCAATGAATATTTGTAATTGAAAACCCTGGAAGTCTATGAGTCTTGTTTTCATATTAGTTGCCTTTCCCAGTGCCCACGTATATGTTAACGTAATATTGGTGTCATGTCTTTCTGCATTCACAATAACTATTCCTCTACTATTAATTATGTCAATCTCTTCATGCAGTTTAAAATAATGAACCATTGTATAGCAATCTGAAAAAAGGCATATACACGCATACATATGTAGTCTTTCAAACTGTTTTTTTGGTGGCTTAACTCATGAGATTCAGCCCAAAGCCTAATACTGTAAATGTGCCAGTGCTTAGTCTCAGTAACAGTTTTACTTACTGTGTCATCTCATGTTAATACACTGATCCAGAGGCTTGGAAGTTAAGTAGCTGTTCAGTGTTATGCTTCATCAATATTTTGTGTGTTATATGAATTATCTCAGTGATTATGCAGCCTCAGAGATTAGGATCATGCAGTCTTGATCAATTAATTATAAATCTATATGAAAATGGCCACAGTTTACTATTGCTCTGTAACAGCAGAATAGGAAAGGTATGTCTTTCTCCTTTAAAGGCAATTGTCAATAGCTTTTGTACACCATTAGACCGAGTTCTACACTCTCCCAGACTGAGTTGTGTCTGTTTTGACAGAAAGCAGAAAAGTGTGACTCTGGCTTGGCTTTTGCACATTTCTGCCCTTTTTAATTAAATGGCTTAAAGCCCCTTGTGACGACAAGTGCTAACTTCCTTCAGCTTTACGCTGTGTTGTGTCATCTAGAGAAGACTGGAAACAATTTTGTCCAAGGGAAAGCCAGTGAGAAGTGACAAGTTGTAGTGGCCTGCAGGAACTCATCATGTTAACTCCCTGGTGGAGAAACTAATGTGTGTCATTGTATTACATGTAGTGAGTTCAGACTGGAGGGAACAGGGCTTTTTTAATGTGTTTCAGTTTGCCAAAACATAATTGCAGCATTCAATTTTGTCTATGACTGGTGAAGAACTTAAATTTAGAAGTGACTGTTTGTTTTTTCAGTTCACAGTTAAAAAAAATTAAATTAAGAGAAAGATCAAAGGATACATCACTACTATTTACTCAAAACAAATAAAATAATATCATAATAGGATCCATGCAATAGGGTATTAAAAGAATGAAAAGAATTTACTGTTTTCATGTCCAATTTCATATGAATGTTTGTGACCTAATGTGTACTTTATATGTAGCAAATAAGGTGCTTCAGGATATTTAATGAAGTTATCTCACTAGCTGGAAACATTGCTTCTAAATAGATATATAGAGAGATATATAGATATATAGGGTCATCTGGAGAACCTTCTCCTTTGCAGAGCAGAGATAATCATGTGGATGAGACACTTAGCTGAAACCAGAAAAGTTTGCTCTTCTGCTTCAATTTCTGTGTTGTCCAACAATATCTGAATATCCCAATTCCTGTAACTGTAGCATGGAAGTGTCAGTTCATATTTTCTTGGTCTGCTTGGATTTAGTAAACTTCAACATAATAAAAGCTGTTCCTTGCTTCATCAAAGATGCCTACAAGTAATCATGAGCTCTGTTACACAAACTGCTTCTGCTGTGTAATAATCATAACCCGAGATAATATCAACATATAAAATCTCTTCAGTGTCTGTGTTCTTCAACAGAGGACTAATGAGGTAGAAGTGCTGCACTGCCACACTTCTCTTTGCTCTTGTAAGGAGTTTTCCTTTGTCAGGATTTACTAAACATTCAGCAACACTCTCAATGCCAATGTCTGTGTGGCCTGTAAAAATGGTACCATTGAAGCTTCCAAGGCACCACTGCGATTTAACTGGTATGTAAATAATTCCAAACTGATTTGACAACAAAAATTATGAAATACAGAGTTAGAAATGAGTGCCTAGTTCTTAGGTTAGAGAAGAATTTATGAAATTGATCTGGAAGGACAGTTCTGGCCCCAGTGGAAGTCACCCTTCAGGTCACAGAGGAGCTCCCCTGTATGTGTTCTATTTTGATGCAACACTTCATGTAACTGAGTACTCCCCTAGGAAGGCAAAAATTTATAGATAAGCATCGTGCAGAGCTTTATGGGGACAGGTTACTAAGCCTCTCCCAGGGAAGGAAATCAGATCTAGAAATATTGAAAAAGTAAAAAAGTTACCCTGTAAATATTCAAGATTTCTGTATTGTAAACTTTTTGTGTTGGTGGTTTCTTACCACCGAGGGCACTTACAGACTTCAGTCCAGTAGGTTTTGCTTTCTATTTTCTAAAGTTTTATCCAATTAAACACTATTTTTAATATATCAAATGTTAAGAAGCAATGACATCAATATGACTTGCATTTTTATGCATTTTATAGTAGCTCTATTATTCAAATGGATAGCTTTAATGCTTTATTTCCACACAGATTTCCTGATTTACATGTGGACTCGAAGTACTGTGATAATTTTTGAAAGACTTTCCGTGGAAAAATTTGTCTAATTTGCAGCTTCAAAGGGAAGTACCAGATCCTTTAACTGTGTTTGATCACAAAGAAATAAGCTGCATCTGCAAAAAGAATGCTTTCAACATTTCTAATTAAGTAGCTTAGGAGAAAATGTGCAGCCATTTTGTTAGTACCACACTTCTTACGTAAATGGCACTTCAGATCAGCTGCACGCTTAGTCACACGAGTCTGTGAATAATTCATCAGGAGAGGCACGTCACCCGTGTCAGAAAGAAAAGCTTTGCAGTGGAAGTAATGTTATCAGTGGTTATTTTCTTTCCAGAGCCTCAGGGAAGAGGTGAGCCACTGAAAAATACTAATGTGCCACAAGGAAGGTTCTGGAGTTTGCATGACACAACACGGATTTGGTGTGCAAACAAGATAGTTATTAATTGAGCATTTGTACCTCTGGAGATGTAATGTCATTTATTTGCTTAATCAAGAACTTCTGAAGATATGTGTCTATTTTTTACAAACATTTTTAACATATATCTCTATCACCTATTTCCTCTGTATTAGGTTTGTGTAATATTACAGGGAAATGCTGTTCAGTTCACAGTTTGTCAAATTGGCATTGAAGCTGTCTATTAATTTTAATTGATATATCATTGAGAGTTTGTGAACTATACCTTTAAGATCAATATTGTATTTATATCTATTGTATTTATGATACAATAGCTAAAAAATAGTCTGGAAAAAAGTATGCTTCCTTTTGAAATGTGCCAGCAGTAATAAGTGAGAAAAACTGTTGTGCTGATTGTGAGAAATTAAAATTACAGTGATAATAATTAAGCATGAAAACTTATAATCTATGCACTGTGCACCAGCATCACTCTGAGTTCTTGATGGAACCATACTTTGAATATCACATTCAAAAAGCCATACAAATTTTAAAAAGTATTTAGACACAATCTTGGATGAAAATGGAGTGTGACAGAAATGGCCTTGTGATGTGCCTGTTCCTTACAGGTACTGTTGCTAAAATGCTTGGTGTCATGGAGGACTAACAGGGCTAGTGCCATCTGTATTTATGTGACTGCTGCCAAGAAAGTATTTTGAAGGAGTGGGACAACTTTATCAGGCTACAGAAGTGTGATAATAATAATAACAATTTCAACTTCTGAGTGCAAGCATTACCTAGCATGTAAAAATCAGCTGGTGCAAGAAAAGCACCAGGAGCAAACAAATGGAAGCAAGCAGCAGTTTCTGGCAGGGAATATCCACAGGCACAGCCTGGAGGCAGCTGGGTGTGCCCTCTGGCACGACATGGTGCACCAAGGAGGTGTCTGAGTATTCCAGAGGGTAGTGGAGACACACAGTATTGAACAGTGTGTACAGAAAGCAATTCCATGCTTTTGTCGTTGCTGGGCAGTGTGTGTCTGCAGAGCTTTGGATCGTGTAACGGCACACCGCCATTTCTGATTGCTGCACAACTCTAGGGGGACAATTGATCAAAAGTACTGGAAGTGTAGCAAAGTTTTTTGTCTGGGGTTACTGCAAGCAAGTGAACATTTCTATCACTCCAGAGATGATGATCAAGCGCTGTAGTTGTCCAGTGAATTTGTGCACACCACCAGAAAACCACTTGGTTCTTCGTGTCCTCGCAAAAAGCACTGCCTACATCCATCCTTATGCCTCAAAGGTGTTGCATATTTTTGCAGGAAACTTTTTTCTGGCTCTCTGGCGAAGGACCTTGCTCTTTGAATAAGAGCTCCTTCACAAAATTTGACCCATTTTTAACTTGCAGGCTTTTTTTTTTTGATGTCCCTTTATTTTTGGGCCTTTTAGAATCAGGCCATCATGAATCCCCTTAAATATTATTTACAACTTCTAGTGAGCTGGGACAATTTCCCATTGTATTTCTTATCTCTATCCAGGTAATCCTAACAAACTATGTTTGTAGGATTTATGTAAGCTTTAAGATTTTAGTTCAACCATTTAAAATTTGTATCAAGTCAACTTTACTTTTTTCTTGGTTGAGTGGGAATCAGTCTCACAAAAAATACTGCAAGTCAGGGAAGAATAGTTTGGCCTACAGAAACCTTCATCAGAGTGCTCTAGAAGGATCTGTAGACCCTAAATTAGTTGGCCCTTGTAGCACCCCATGTGGCAAGTTGTACTCTTTACCTTCAATGAGCAGATTTTTTCGAAATCATTCCCCAACTGGCTCTAGTGAAACTGAAATTTCCAGTGCTTTATGTGTGTGGGCAGAGCTAAGCTGCACCTGGGTGGAGAGAAGCATGAAAGAAAATCTAGATGACAAAATGCAAATTGCATTTGTGCTGTTTTCTAGTCTGTTTCCTCAGTCATCTGAGGTCTACAGTTAAAACTGCATTTTAGTACATAATGTTTTTTATGCTTAGCTCACATAGTTTGTCGTCTTTCATTTCACGAGAAGTAAATGTAACTTTGCAAAGGCCCTTTAGGGGCCTCTTTGATGTGTGTCATTTATATCAATTTTGGGCTGGTACAATCACTGAGATTTTACAGGAGCTTAACCCAGAGTTTGGAAGCAGCCATTGAGGAAAATCTCACAGCATCATCAAAGTCGTAGTGGCCACTTCTGAGTACTTTTTCTTTGAGTTTCTAGTAGGTTGCTTTGCTCAGGTGACTTGAAATAAATGATTGTATAAAATCATATAGACCAGACACATGAAAATGTTAACATTTTAGTCATCACACTTCAGAATCATCTGGATAGCCAATGGGAAGCAAATAATGAAGGAAGTTTCCTCAGATTTCCCTCCAATATGTGAAGAGTGAAAAGAAAAATAAGGGACAGCAGAAAGTGAATTATACATAAAACTCTTGCACATGGATCAAAGAGAGAAAAGAGGAAATGGTGAAAAACAGGGAGAATGGTTTTACCCTTTGCTGCTTATCTCTCTAGAGGTGTTCAAGGTTTCCATAGAAACTTGAACATAGCCTGAATTTGGGGGAAAATAGAATTCCTTCCATTTCTCTTTAACTGCTATAAATGCCATACAAAAATTGATGTGGGGTTTCTGTTTTGCATTACTAGGCTGGCTACTTCCACAAAAAACAATTACTGAAGCAAATTCATCTATTGAGCCTCATGGTGAAATTATGGATATAGTTACATGTCACTGGAACAATTTTGGTCATAAAAAAAAGCTCAGTGGCACTAGGAGCTAAAATGGAGTTTCTTTCAGCAGGTGATGCAGTTACATTGTATTGGTTAGAGATTTCTTAAATATATGTCTACAATTTCTACCCTGTGCAAAATAATGATACTTTAAAGGAACATTCCTCTCTTTTTTTGTCCTTCTGCAATGTGTAATATTAGCTTTTGTTAAAAAAGCATGTGCATATATTATGGTACTTCGCCATCCAATGAGTAATACCTAGAAATGGATTAAAATCAATTAAAAATAGGCTGCTATGTAAAATGATGTACATAGCAATGTGTTGTTTATAGCTGGTATATAGATTTATGGGGTTTTTTTGAGGATGGTTCCATGTATCTGTAATTAGTTCAAATACTTTTAGCCTGAAGAAGCTGGCAGTCACTTAGGCAATATCACCTCTCAGTACTGTCAAGGTGTAAAAGGTTTATTTGATTAAATTCATGAGTATGGGCTAACTTTAAAAGCATCCCTGACCTCCATAAGGATGTTAGTTAGCAATTAAAGGTGTTCATTATGGATGGGCATTTTGCTCAACTGCAAAACAGCTCCTGCAGAATGTGCCCAGTTAAAGAGCACCTTCTCAACCTAATTTTAGAGAGTAGGTTTGTGTGTGTCTGCAGTAAAATATGGAACAGAGTGTGTCCTAAGGGAAAGGCCGATATTCGTTCATGTTAGAGAGCAGGCAAGTACAGTTCTAGAGAGGAATATGGACACTGAGGGCTCGGAAGGTGGGGATGACATTCCCAATCTTTGTTCAAAGGACTTTATGCCATTTTTGCAATAATTGAGCATAGAAATTGGTGCCAGGAAAAAAAAAATTGGCAAGGAGCAGAATATGGGATTCCCTGTTGTGAAATGAGAGACAGGAAATGAGGGACATCCCTGGGTACAGACACACACATGATGTGTGGCTGGTGGGGCAGATGGGATGGGCAGGGCTGCTGCCAGGGCTCTCAGCCTGTGCCAGGGCTCCGCTAAAGCCCATTCTTGGGCTTTTGTTCATGCCCACCCCAAGGTGCTGCTCAGATTTTGTTGACAGCTCTTGGAGGCTGTCCAGTGCATGGCATCACTTAGTTCAGCACGGGCACGTGTAAAACACTTCTCTGTTTGTGGCTGAAAATAATAGGCTGGATGAGGTTCAGATTTTCACAACTCCAAATTTTGGTAATTCAATTCTCTGTAATTATAGCAGGTTGAAAATTTCAGCGACTTTTTGTTGTTGATTTTCCCCTTTATTTTTTATTTCCCTTAAACACTTAGTGTCTACACTAAAAATTATATGGGTTCTATTATTTCTATATATATAATATTGTTCATAAGGAATAGGTTTGTACTTAAAAGTACCTGCTTTGAAAAATTTGTCTGTTGAAAGATAACATATTAATTAAAAGAGATATTTCTTGAGATTATCTCTAAAATGTCAACAATATTCCCATTATTAACATGTAATACTCTGGAGTTATAGCTAAGATTTTACTTTTACTGTGTTGATTAGCTACAATAATTTCCTTTACCCTTTTAGGATGTCTCCTATTCTTCTTCTGTTGTAAGCATTTTTTATGCTTCTTTTTTTTTTTATTTATGAATATTTTTAAAGCAAAAAAAAAATAGTTCACAGTACACCTATTTTGGTAGTATTCATATTATGGCTGATACAAGTATTCTAATTTTAATTCTTTCCTGTGTCAGTAGAGTTATTGCAATGGTGGTTTAATCTGTGCTATTGGTTGGGTGTCTCCAAAGTCTGTAAAAAGGATCTCTGATTTCCAGGCAGGGTGAACCAAGGTTGGTACCTCATAGTCACACTGAAAGAATTAATGTACAGTATTTCATGCTGTGTTGTTTCTTGAGTAACACTGGCAGAAAACCTCTGGCTCTAGCACGCTGGAAGCTTGAATGCTAAACTGAGGACATTGTTCTCATTAAAATTATTTTAATTATACCTTTCAATAGAAATATATTGTATAAATATCAATTAAAATCATTAGATAGTGTTTAGATGCTAGTGAATACAGCTTGTGGAATTATTGGAAAATATAAACCACTGTGGTGATGAGGGCTGCCCTTTGCCTGCCCTCAAATAGGATATCTCAGAACATCCACAAAATCACCTCAATGCAAAAGGTCTGCCTGACTCAGCACTCCTGACACTCTCCAATGTGATAACAGTATTTCCTTAAGTTGGTCATAGGAGAAACCTTTTAAATATAGGTGTGTAAAAAATAATTAAAAAAACATAAATTATGATTAATTGAGTTTTTGCAAATGTCAACAAAAAACCTCCACATTTTAGTACTAGTTAATAAGGAATACCTTAACTTAGAAAATGTCCGATATTGAAACCCTTCTTTAAATGTCTGTACCTGTGGTGGATATTCCACACTTACACTGTCAATGTCTTGAAGATCTGAAATGCACAGTTAAGATATTCTCTTAATATGCATGGATTTTAAATACAAAAACATAGAGGCATACAAGAAGAATTTCTAGGAGATCTGTTTCATGTTTTATTAAAACACTTCAATATGCTTCCCATTACCCAAGAACTTGACTGCTGTTCACTCTGTTTCTAAAAGAAATTTATTTTATCTTAAAATTCACTGCTTTAACCCGTCCCCATACATATCCCCTGGTCTTATACCCCCCTGTACGTAGTAAAAGAGCTGTAATCTGAGATTATATCATATCTTAAAATCCATAGACAGGAAATCCTTCCTCAGTAGTGAATAAGATTAACAAACACAATAACCTGGATATGATGTGGGATTAGCAGGGCAATCTATTTTTAAGCATTAGAGCTCTGCTATCATTCCATTCCTTGAAAACACAGCTGAAATTGCTTCTTATTTTGGAACAGTCTAAACCTTGAGACATTAAAACTACAAAAAAAAAAAAAAAGAGGAGAGAAAGAAATCCTTTTAATTTGGGCTACAGCTAATTTGAACTCTTGAAGTTCCCATCAATACTGTTTCCTTAATAAAGAACTGATTGATTGGTTCTAACATCCTTCAGAGACTTAGGACCTTGTTTTATAGACCTTTGCTAGTAAATTTATTCCCTGGTTTAAATCTAAAAAGTCCAGCTGTTTCCAGTGTGGAATTCTTAAAGACTGAACTATTGGATTTATTTAGTAATGATAAATAGGATAGCATTTGTAGCATTAGGGGAAAATTAATTTACCAATCTATAGTAGTAGGCCTCAATCCCACATTTCAAATTCATGGAGACCATTTATGTGAAAGTCAATGCCAGCATTTTACATCATTAAAATGAACAGTATGATCCATGGGATGCCAATATAACAGCTCTCCAGGACCTGAGAAATTTACTAAGAGACTTACCATTTACTCTGCTGTTGAAAATCCTTGGAAAACACTTTCATAAAGCTCCTAGATATTTTTGTTTTACAGTGGGGGGGCACCAGTGTGTGGGTTCACAGTCTAGTGTTTCTGTTAAGTTGCTTAGTAGTAAATAAACTAGATTTTATACTAATAACTTAAACTAGGCCAAGATTTTTCATTTATTATGACATTAGTGACAGATGTCACTTGATATCCTGCTTATTATCCAAAATTAATAGGAAATAATACACTGTAGTTTTTTCATCATAATAAGATTGTTGTGTATATCTAAAGGAATGTAATTTTGTATGAATTCATCATGGTTACAGGATACTCTGGAGGATGATATTAGACAAACTGTTTTTCCAAACAGAAATTATTTAAGTGAAGTCCTTGAAGGCAGTGACACAATTTCATTAATTTTGTAAGCACTGGTTTCAATGAGCATTCATTTTTTACCAATTTCTAGACCTTTTGAGAGAGCTTTTTCACTTGGAACTGTGATCAGGGGAATGTGATCAGCATAATCTCCTACCACATGTGGTTGTGATCATAGGAACAGAGTTGAAGACTTAAGGCAAGACTACATCCATTCAGGTTTCAGTATAAAAATGTATTTATAAATACGTTCACACTGCTACTAAAACAGTGTCTGTCCTAGAGGAGGTCTGAATTTCTCCATTATTATCACTGTTGCTGTTTCACATGGAAAATTCCCTTTTAACTGTTGCCAGTTTAGAAGTGGAATAACATCTCTAGGCAAATATTTTGTGGCACATATCACGTGCAGGCAGCTGCACTGAAACATGCTTGCACATCTTAGTGCAAGAGCTTCTGAGTGGTGTATTATTTACAGCTGCACAGAACTGAAAAGTGATAGATTATTAGCATACTGTAATTGCTGGTACTCTGTTGTGATTTCTTCCTCCATTGATGATAATCCCACATTTTATACTGAGAATTTTGTTTTCCTTTTCTGGCCCCTCTTCTTCCCCATAAACCACAAGCCAATAAAGGATGCTAAAATAAAATTGTCAAAGCATCTATTAAATGCATTTCTGATTAAAAAAAAAAAAGCATATATTATCCAGGTCAAACAAAATCCTGGTGTAATATATGTAATTTTGCAAGTAATAAACTCATGTATCTTTTCCTTTGGAGAAGCAAAAGTATGTCTCAATTATGTATCACAGTATTTATCAAAAAATACTTTCCTAAATCGAGTATACGTGCTTTATATCAGTAGATAATGACTAAGTCTGAGGCAAGGTTGTTGGTATAATGATATCCACATAAAACTGGAACTCATCAGGTTGAAGTTTTAAAAATTTGACATAGCTTCAGGAACAAGAGTGTCTGTTTTTCTGAAATAAACTATTGATTTACCTTACGGTCACTGATTGTATTATAAATTATTAAGATCTTCTTTCAGTACTTATACTCAGTTGTCTTAGGAAGAGCCTTCTGGAGATTCTATATGAAATGACAAAGAAACTTTAAAATTGCAGCAAATATATCTGCAAGCTGTAGGTGCTCAGAAGCTTAAATTCTTGCTGCTAGAATTATATGGACAGAAAATAAAAAACTGCTGTTGAGGTTTGGCTGTTGATCACAAATCTTGTTGTGTATGTATTGGACTTTGGGCAAATGTAGAGTTTCTCCTTGTGCAATCCAATTTCTGACTAATGATTTTTTTTTTTAAGTGATGTTTTGACAAAATTAACGAAAAGTCAAATTTGAAAATAAGTGAGGTTGTTGCAAAATGTCTGTCTTTATTGAAAGGCTATAAACCAATCTTCTCCCAGTCAGAAGTTTAGGAAAGAAACCCACAACTAACAAACCCAAGCCCCTCCCAAATCACCACTAATATTAAACTTGGCAAGCATTATAGGTAGATATAAGTTTAGAGGCAAGGCAGAAATTTGTTATTTCTGACCTGTGCTGGTTAATGTGAAATAAACACTACAGAAGTTGCATGCAAGCCAGGAATCAATCAGAATTTTAATTAGTGCTGAGAACTCTATTCATACGAGCAGTTTCCATAACTTGTTCTCAGAAGGACAATTCCTGCACTGGTTTTTCAACTCCATTTGTAGTTGTGTTGCCCAAGCCAGACTGCTTGTTTTAGCCTCCCTGTTGCATTTTCTGGGCCTGAAGGATCACATTTCTTACATTTTATGAAGACTCCAGTCATTTCACCATTTAGAAAAAGAGAAAATTAGACTGAAGTAATCCAAATTGAACATTTTGTATATTAACAGTGGAAAATGAATGACTCAGTAATTACTTAGAAAAATCCATCAGTCATGGAACTTGTTGATACCTATGCCAGATTTATTTCACACATTTTAATGAAAACAAGCTCAAAGCTTTTTTATTAAAAAAATGTGCAATGGTATTTACTGTATGAAGTTGGTAAAGTCATTTGGCATTTCTGCATTGCTGTTTCCTTATGAGGCAAGTGATGCTGGTTTGTCTTGGTAAAATTCAATGAAACCTATTGACAAAGCAACCCAAGCTTTGTGCTAAATAATGCTTACTGTTCATCTCCTCTGTGCTACTTCAGAGTACTGGAGAGCTGGAAAACTGAACTGGCATAAAAGCCTGTGTGGATGTAAAAGGTACAGCATCAGGTGGGTTTCCCTTTGAAGAACCAAGCGAGGACTTGAAATATGCAATGAGACAACTGACATTCAAGGCAGAATCACAGGTGCTTTGTAAACATGAAGAAAAACATGTCAGAGAACACAAATAACAGTACTCCAGGTGATTTCTTTTTTATGGGGAATATTTCTAATATTCTCATTGTGGATGTGCACCCATTGCACTGTGGAGAATACTAGAGGAATATATTCGACATTTACCATATGAAATCTGATTGTTCTTCTGTGCTTCTATCTAAAATAATAAGTGTTTTCATACTAAAACTACTGCTGTCAAACATCGTAGTTATT
Organism: Phainopepla nitens; assembly: GCA_013400175.1. Taxonomy (NCBI): domain Eukaryota; kingdom Metazoa; phylum Chordata; class Aves; order Passeriformes; family Bombycillidae; genus Phainopepla; species Phainopepla nitens. The sequence goes on from VXBQ01007751.1 coordinate 1,070,415, forward strand.
GGAATTTTGTTGGGTTGAGGTTGCAGTTATTAAGTCAAGTGTAATTAAATTATCATACTGTTAAAGATTTTTGACTTGAGAATGCCTGAGTCTGCATCTGTATTTCTATCAATACTGATATATGCTTGTTCTAAATGCATGAACTTCTCTAAATTTAGGGGCCTTTTCTGCCTCAAAGAGATCATCTGTGATATTATTTTTACTGATTTTCTGACTTCTTGTGACCAGGAATCCAAATTAATGACAACTATGAATCTGGGAAGACAGATTAGAATTAATATGGAAATTGATTAAATATACAGTATGTTGTATCTGTCATTAAATAATGGCATATTAACATTTTTAAGCAAATCTTATAAAGCAGATGTATTGTTTTGTGTCTTAATTTAGGGGTTTTTTTGGTAGTCATTACAAGATAGATACACATAATTGTTTTATCTCTGCACTGATAATCCTGATATATAAGGAGGTGGTGTAAAACTTTTAGAGTGACCATGTTTTACATCCTTGCCCTATAAATTGTAGAGCTGGGCCAAGTGTGGGTGATCTTGAGTGACAAATATTCATGACAATACAGCTCTGAAATTCTTAAAATCCCATCTAAACTTTACTGAGTTTTATCTTTAACAAAGAACCAAATGGGAAAGCTATGCAGGAATAGCAGTAAAGAATATGTTGCAGTGCATGACATTCCATTTCCTTGGAGCCGGGGAGATTAATGAACTTGCCTGTAGGTTGGTGCTACCTCTGGTGTTACAGAAATAAAGCACCCAGGACTATAATGCAGCCTCTCTTGCTTGGTCAAAGGCAGCGCTTCCTTTCAAATGGGTTCTTTGGGATCATTTTTCTTTGCAGTTTTTACTGTATTAGCATACCAGCATTTTAAGGATGTGAAGGAGTAATTGATTCAACCTCAAAACGTGAATTTAATTTCACTCATGTGAAGATTATTCCCTGAATATTCAAAATCGGGTATCTAAGGTTAGGTACTTAAAATTTAGATACTAAATGTGTGATCTGATTTTGAAAGTAACTCTTGAAAAGAAATTAACGATTAAAATTAACCACCTCTGAAAATGGCATATTATAGTTATGGTATGAAACTCTAAGGACTACAGGAAGGGAACATGTTGCTTCAAACGTTTAGAAATTAATCAAAACAAGACATAGCTAGTGGGGATGAGATTCAAGGAAATGTTTCCAAAATTAAGTTATAATTAGACATTACATTTCCACAATCCTCATGTGTGATATTTTATTGGTTTGTCCCAATTTTCAAAATTTTATTATAATTTTTTTTTAATTCAGGGAATTTGCTTCCTTTAACATTCTGTAATATTTGATCAGGATTTCCAGGCAGGCTTCTCAGGTCATGTTGTTCCTGAGCCTGAGCCATGTTCTTTGCTTGGCTTTTTGTAGACTATTCATGTTGATTTCACGTGCAGGCCTTTAGGGGAGCCTCTGTCTCTCAATGAAATTAAAAACATTTTAAATGTCATTTTTAGTAGGCAATTGGGAAAATGCTATTCAAATATGTAAAGATAAGTTCAAAAACTTAGCTCCTCAGGCATGTAACCTTTGCTTAATTCAGTTCAAAGCAAAGCTCAGAGTGTCCTGGGTGGTAAACAAGATGAGTTGTCCGGTGTTTGCTGGCTGTGAGAGGTAGGAATTGACTTTTCCATAAATAAACCTTTATTTGACTAAAACTCAACACACCCACAACAGCTGGGAACATGGTTTCCCTCTTTAACGTGTTATTAAAATAAACCAGAAAAGATTTAGACTTCTTTGTTTGGTTTGGGTTTTTTTTTCATTTTCACCATGATTCTGCACATATCAGGATCCTCCAGTCATAGAAACGTTCGTGCTTCTATATTTGAAATTAAGAAGGAAGAAATTAAGAAAAAGAAAAGGTTTTGGTGGTTTGTGTGAGAAGTCAGTGAGTTTCTTTGAAATATTAATAGTACAATTTTACAAATTTTGAGGAGATTAGGTGGAATGTGTTGAATTTCTCTGTTCATATCTTGCACTCAGTGCTTCAAAAGTGAAAATAACAAATACTATGCTTTTCATTTCAAGAATACTATTTTAGAAAAGAAAACTACCTACAGCTATTGGATGGTAATTTATCTCCTACTTTATAAAAAAACCTTATCCCGATATATCTCACCAGTTAAAGGGGGAGTATATAAGGGAATAAAAAAGTGAAATAAGAAACAGATGTAGGGGCTCAGATAATCCCAGAATGCCTGGGCAAGAGTTAAATATTGCTGTAAGATCCACTTGGGAGAGGAAGGAAGAAGAAAATACACAGGATATGATTACAAGCAGCATAATTTTCTCTTTATTTTGTTGCTTAGTATTGGTGGGCATCCCTACAGTAGAGCAACCACGGAGGAGAACAAACAATAGGAGGCCTTTCACAGCTTTGTCTGGTATGTTCCTCTCCCTGTCTTATGAAACTCTCCTGAAATAGTATGAGCTGCAGTGAGCAGCAGGCTACAGCTCATGCAAATTATCAATGCTGAATTAGTCACACTTACAAAATAACCCTTAAAGTACTTCTAGCTAACTATTTTGTTGACTCTTCAGCTACAAAATAGGCTGCAATGAATTTGTTCTCAGCATACAAATGCTTTTGCCTTGAAGTATTCTTATCACAAAGCTTCAGATTTATCATTTATTCCTATCACAAAACTTCGGATTTATCATTTTTCCGCTCTACTGCACATTCTAGGAACCAGGTATACCTAAAAAAAGTTCAGGTTTCATCCTTCAATGAGTTAATTAGGCTAAAGCAAAAGAGAAGCATTATTGAGGAATGGAAATGAATTTGTTGTCTTTTTTCCATGAAATCAGGCACATCGTTACAGAGCTGAGTGCCAAGATGTTAATTTCCTTGCTCCACAAGGATTTACAGGCACTGCCAAACTGTCTGTTCTTATCAAACTTTACTTGGTTGCAAATGAACAAAAGATTTTAGATCAAATTTCACTGTTTAAAGCAATTTGATTAATTAGTAGACATGGATTAGATAATGGAATAAAACTCACGCTCTGAAGCATGAAAAAATAGCTTGTAAAATTACTGAGGAGCATGAGAAAAAAAACTCAAAATTTTGTACCACTCAGAATTTCTATTGCTTACTAATACTGTAAGGTACAAACCAGAAACATGTAATTAACTTTGCTCAGGTTTCTAAGAGCTATCATTATTTCTGTCTATGGAAAAAAAGCACAGCCCTCTGGCTGTGTATTTTTTGGCACAGCATTCCACTAGGGGATGTGCCAAGAAACCCTGGACAGCGTTAGAGTGTCACAGTGAGAAATGCAGGCAGTCCCAGCCCTGAACATCAGGAGATGTGGAAGGGACAGAGCTGAACCCCTTCTGTCCCACTCTGTCCCTCTGTCTGTCTCTCCTGCTGTCTGTATTGTCAGGTTTGGAAAAATCCTTTTCTCCCCGTGTGCCAGCCGTGGGAGGTGCCTCTTGGCTGCTGGCTTCACAGGTTTTGCGCACAAATTTCACACACAAACCTCTGCTTGAAACAAAGTTTTTGCCTTTGAGTCTCCCAGAGGAAGAATTTTGGCGACTGGGATATTTCCAGTTAGGTACAAAAAGGCATAGCCTGGTAGTTTGATGCTGGAATGCACTCATAGCAACTCTGTAGAGTAGGGCAGTGCAGGGTCTGGGCTGTGGGATGGAAATATTAAACCAACTGCACCTAGCTTGCTAAATCACAAGAATTGGGACAATCCCAAAGTCAAGATACTTAAAATTTCATTAGGACAGTGAGATTGGGCACTACTTGTAAATTATGTGGAGCACCTGAAATCCTCTGAAGGGATGATGATGGTGCCTGTTTGTCCTTTTTCCCCTCTAGAGTAATCTCTGAAGGAGGATCTCAGCCAACACAACTGCAAACCCTCCAGCAGCTTAATTGAAGTGTTGGGACTTGAAGTGTCCTGCAGCTAAAGGGAAAGGAGCATCAAAGGTCATGTCTCAGTGGTTTTGAGAAAGTATCTGTGCCAACACAGGAGGCCTACAAAAAGGTAGGTTCTAATGCATGAGTGCTTTTTATTTTCCTTTTGTCATCCTTGATATGGCAATTTATATTTTTACTTAACTTTGGCAGATACTTCTTTTCTAGAGCTGTGGCTCTACAGATAGTAGGTGGGTAAATCTCCCTGTTGTAGTTTGGCCAAGAAATTTGGTTTTAAAACTCTAAGCAAAGCATATCCTGGGGGAAAAAACAAAAAGCTTTTTTTTCTGCATGATTGTTTGTAAATAGCCAGATAAAAAATTGGTCTGGATTTCCTTGTGGTATTTGAAACCACTGTATACTGTCTGAAGGAATATGCCCCAATGAGACGGAGTTTCCTGTAAAACACCAGGGAAAATCTTGGATTTTTTTTTTTGGTTGGCAGAAAGAGGCCTTTCACTCCTGCTGGTATGAATGATGTTAATGGAAAACAGCTGAGTCTAACATTAGTAATTGGTTGCCATAGGTAGGACTTCTCTCCAGAATTTCCGTGATAAGGCTTCATACTGCTTCTAATTCCTCCATTCGGTTTTGTGTCTTTTGTTGAAAAAGCCCTCATACACTTTTCTCAACAGTTTGATGTAATCCTGTGCTTCACACCTGAATGATAAGACCAATTTATTTTCTAAGGCAGGTAAATGACTGAAAATATTCACTAGATTATCCCACAATTTGGATGAAAAGGTGTGGGAAGTCTTTGAGTAATTTTTGTAGCAGTTTCTTCTGCTGAAGGAAATAATGTGGAAATGTACTTCTTCAGGGATGTAAAAACGAGAAGGAAGTACCAAGATTTGCTCTTGTGATGATGATTTGTACAACTTGTTCCCTGTGCTGCAAGATGCTGATCGGGGAAAGTCTACATTTTACTGAAAAGTTGTTGTTTTTCAGAGCTGATATAGAATGAGGAGGTTTGGCCTCTTTTCCCTCTATGTCTACACTGACTGAATGTGCTCTGTCTAAAAATTGTAAAATCAGAACTTCAGTAATTTTTTTTTTTTTATTTGACTTGCTAGTTAGGGGGTTTGAAAATACATTTAATTACCCCCTTTGTTTGGGATTGAGTTCACCACTGCCTGTTATTTGAAGCCAGTGGAATTAAAGCAGCAGAGGGTTTGTCTGTTTATGTTTTGGAAGCAAGAATGGACCTAGTGTGAAAGCTCTTCCCTTTGATTTGGATTGAAAGACATCCAGTGATTTTTGTCTAGTCTGAGAAATTATGTGAAGTCATGCTGCTCCTGCTTAAAAGAGTAGGGAATACTCTTTCTTTTTCATAATTGAGAAGTGTGATACTGTATTAAATATTTTTGCCAGATAGTGCATTAAGAATAACCTGCCTTTGAAATTCAGTGGTTTATAAATAAGCAGTTAGAATGTAATGATAAAAAAAACAGAATATCTGACCTTTTCTGAATGGATACTAATATTTATTCAGGGTCATTTGCTAGCCATGAGTTTCCTACCTAATGAGTTAGGTTAAAACAGTTAGTGCCTTACCAGTCAGCGATTTCAGGGCACTGGTAAGCAGTCAATTAGTGTTGTAATGCTTCTGTTGTATATTAGGTCAAACCAATTTATAATTATAACTTCTCTTTCAGTTTATGGGTATGAAAATCTATGACATATAAAAACAAGTCTGGGTGGGTTTATCAAAATGAAAAACATGTCTGGAAATGCAGGGAGAATACTGCAGAAGAACTTCAGGTTTTCCTGTATTTATTTATGCTGTATAGGAGCAAGATTATTACGTGTACAGTGGTGCACAAAGAATTTATGGAGCTGGATCCAGCTCTTTCAGTTAGGAACTACTCCACAAAAAGTGCATTGCTAAGAGTTGCACTGGAATATCACAGGATTCAAGTTAGGTCAGGTGATTTCAACTGGGAAAAGAGGTTAGAAGAAAAAAACATGATTGCATTGCTAGAAGAATTAACTTGGTATATGGATGATACAGATATTTTTTTTTGTAGGGCCTTCATTTGGTGTGAATTGGTAGAGATCCTTATAAAGTACTGTTGTGTAAAACATTTACATTTCTTGTACTTCTGTAAATTTTCTTTCTGCATCTGGAACTTGAGATCAGAGCAGATAATTGACAATTTGAGGTAATTCCTGATAGACTCCTTGTGTTCTGGAAAGTTTGGTGATGGAACTGGCTGTGACAGAGAATTGCTGTTACCCCGTTTCTTGGCTTCTTTCCTGATGTTTTTGTCTGTCATTTCCATGACTTTCAGATCTGGTTTAAATGCAGGGACAGATGATGCTTCGCCAAAGCAGTGACTTTCCCTTTTTAAAATTTTTTTTCCCATAATGAGTAACTGTGTGACTGCCCTATATTGTGCATTAGCCAGGTTACTGCTGGCATCACTTGGTTTCACTCCTGCCTATATCTGAAAGAAGGTGACATTGACAGCAAACAAAGGCAAAAAGTTTTTGAGCTTTCTACAGAATAGGCTCTGTCTGTAAGGCTTAGGCCAACAGCAGCATCAGCCTGTTGGGAGCTGGGATCTGCACAGCCATGTAAAACCACCATGGTATCTGCACCTCCAGCAGAAAGCCTATGACCTAAAGCATTTCATAACAGCTCTCATCAGATCTTTATTGTCTTTACTTTTTCTTAAATCTCTGATTGTGTTTGCAGAAGGCCAAGGAATCCTACTCACTCAGTTTTGTTTGGTAATCACGAATGACGTGGAGAGCTCATAAAAGTGAGGGGTTGTACTACAAACCTGAACTCTCTTAAAATTTAATCTGAGGTTCTGAAATTCAAGGAACTGTCTTCAGGCAAGGAAATTAATGAATATTACACTGAAACGCTATACTAATGAATACTACAGTCAAAATTAAATCCTTTGTTTCAGTTTATGAGATTCATTTCTCAGGCTACTTTGTCTAAACTATGTATGCTTCCAACAAAAGAAGAATTTCTTGTTGTATGGCACATCTCCTAGGGCAAACCTAAGGAAAATGCTACTTTCCTGCAACTGACATAGGAAAATGAATAAAGGTTCCTTTCACAGAGCTGCCTGCTTGCAGAGAAGGTAGGGCCTTTCAGTTAAAGAACTGCCACAATTAAAACATACAATGTTTTCACTTATATTTATGGATTAAATGCTCCTATATCTCACTCAATATTTCTATGTTATGTTTTGCAATACAGTGAATGAGCCAAAGTACTCTTCAAAAATGGATCATAAAGTAGTGCAAACCAGAGACTTTAGTGAGATTCAGAAGAACAAGGCGAGGATTTATGGGCTTATTTTGCTTATTGCTGCTTAGGGAAAAAACCTTTTTTCTTCATATTTCTTTGATGCATTTCTTAACATATTCTGATTAATTAAATAGATGAGACAAAAAATACACTCTGAAAACAACTTGTGTATAAAATTGATTGTACTTATTTAATTCATTCTTTTACCAAGATAGGGGAAAAAAAAAAACTAAAAATCCAGTGCTGAAAATCCTTTAATGAGTTAGAGTGTATTTTATATTCTAAAAATACTAAGTCATAGACATTGTGCAAAAAGATAGCAACTGTACTTTTTCCTGTGCTTACTAATATAGCATGGAAATGAAACAAGTTGCAGAGTCACCCAGTTGGCAGAGAAGGGCCAGCCCAGGCTCCTAGCCATGCTGGGCGTGTTTGCCCAGTATCTGCTCAGCTGAGTCGCTTGGACTTGGAGCCCTGGCAGCGTAGCACTGCCAGGCCCAGTGGGAATGCTGACAAAATCATATAACCACGTGTAGGATCTGAGAATTTCAGATTTGGGTCATGTCATCTCTGTTCATATCTGTGTGTCTGTCCCCCTCCCTCCTCAGCAGAAATAATTTTCAGGAAAATTATTAGCATGCACACTACCTACACCTATTTCCTCTCGTGCTGTAGATCATGAAAATTTCAGTTGTCTTAGTTAATTAGCTTCTTCTTCTTTTTTTCCTAAAGAACCTACTGACTATCTGATTTTGGAGGTGAGCTGTGTGTGTAGAAAATTAATAGAAGCCTAGCACGATACCAAGCATTGTTTAAAGAACTTGGGGAAGTCTCTTGTACAAAGGGATCTCTGAAAGATTTATTATTATTATTATTATTATTAGCTTTAAAATTATCACTAGTTTTTAGACTACTTTTCAGGAATCCTTTAAACTCAATCCTAAATATATTTACTTACTGCAACAAACAACTACATGCAGTTCAGATGTGTCAGGTGAACTTAGCTTAATTTTGTAAATTAATGTTTCCTGAATCTTGTTGCTTTCTAAAATCACAACAGAGTAAATGGAACCCACATGGAACAAAAATGCTCAGCCAAGTACTCCTTCTGAATAAAATAATCCTAAGAATGTGGGAACTGCTTCAAGCTTCATGTCTTTTCATCTAGAAATACTACGAAATATTTTAACCATTTTTGTGACCATATGATATTTTTCTTCACAGTTTCAGTGGTATTAAGTTCAAAAGAATAATAAATAGAGATGGTGTCTATTCATGTAAAGCCATCTTTTAGTTTGAACAAAATAATCTTTTTTGATATCATCTTTAACACTTACACTCATACTCAGATCTTTAATGATGCTCATAATGACAGATAAAGCTTACAGACTATATAGACAGGAGCCATAAAAGGAGAGACTGGAAAGAAAGATGGAGATATTGGGTTGTAGCAGAACCAGAAATAGGTTTTGATTTTTACGTTTCTCTGACAATATTCTACTATCTCACTTTTATATTCATGTAAGTGCTCTGAGGTTTCAGCTGGATTTCTGGGATGGTTATTTTAATACATGGGATAATAAAGTGGGAGATTACCTTCGCGTGGAAAATTACCCAAATAGATAAAACCTCAGCCACGTAATGCCACAGAATCCATTTAAAATAATAATAATAATCTTATTAATTTTACATTATTACTAAAAATACGTGAAAAGGTGCTGAATATAGTTTTTTCCCTTGAAGTATAATGAATGCAGAGAAAAAAACAGAGTGTTTTCAAATCAGGACAGGGGTAAAGTGAGTTTTTACACATGTGAAGAAAAAGTGTAAGCATTTGTTAATAAAATCTAGGACAGTTCACCATGGAAAACAAGATACAGATGTTCTGAGCTGATGTAAAGCTCTGCTTGCTGTGTGTGCTCTGGTTTGCTGATTTGCACAGCTGAACTCTATCAGAATGAAATAAATGAAGATAGGGGAGTGCTCCCTCCAACAATCAGAACAGCCACTGACACACTGTCATTTTTGCAGGCAATATTAGTCAGATATGTGGGCAACTGAGTTGTGAAAGCCAGTTGAGACTGGAGATATTTGCAGATTTCTACTGTGTAAAAGAAAAGGAATAAATACTTTGCTAAGCCCCCTAATAAACATGGAAGTAATCCTATGGATTCAGGGCCTACCAGTCACTTGAGTGGTGCAGGTTCTACAGCTACATAAAAATGGGTACAGAAATCATTACAATGAAAAGTTATGAAGGGATTTTTGGTTCAACTCTTCTGTTAGTTTGTGCTAGTATCACATTTCTTGTAAGGTAGCTTTGTTACAGGATGTATAATGAAGGACATGTTAAAAAATACTTGTTTTACTTGCTTCATGATTTGGAGAGTCTCCTGATTTTTTAATGCTTCATTCAAAAGCATCATACACTCTACATAATCCAATGTTGCAACTTCCAATTCTTGAACAAATAAAAATATGAAAGCCTTAAATATTAAAGAATCTGCTGATTAAGCCAGAGCTTCAAGTGCTCGTAGCTGTGCATATGCACATTATCCTCTGAAAGCAAAACCCTACCCAGATTGTGGAATGCCAAATTTCTGTGTGTGTACAAGTGCTGAGAGGGTAGATCATCTTGTTGTTTATGAAAAATTAATATTTTACAAACAAATGTCCAGTTTATTGTTTATTATTTATTATGAAGGAAATTCTACAGCAACCAAAAGTAAACCTTAAACCAAATTACAGTCAAATGAATTATCTCTATGTGGAGTAGTAAAAGCCAGGGTCTTCATTATTATGGGAAAGAATCTACTGATAAAAGAGATTTCATATCATTTCCTAACTGGTTGATGACAGAAAACTTGGTAGAGAGAATTTGTGAAGTCAGTTTCTATTTCTTAGCTTTATTGATGGCTCCTTGGGATAAAACAAAACCAGACTTTACCATATTCTAATCCCTTGAACATTCAGCTTTCTGTTAGAAACAACTTCTGCATGTTGTGACCTTGTTTTTGAGAAATTCTGAACAATATTGGATGTAAAACTCATCTTTGTATGTAAGAATGGGAAGGTCAGGGAACGAAATAGTCTCTGAAAAATTTTAAATATCAAGATACAGGGGAAAATGTTTAAATGTGTTTTCTTAAACAACATTAAACTTATTATATTTAAACAACAAAAAAAATAATTGCAATAGACTAATCAAATCTGTTTTGACTGAAAAGATATTGTTTATTCATGCTGATCAAGTGTTCTTTATGAAGACGTTAGAGAGGCAGTTTGCCCTTAGTCTCTTATCTCTCAGTCTATTGCTGGGGTTTATGAGTGGAATCTCACTTACTGTGTTTTTCACACTGAAGTACTTTTTTTCCATTTTCAAAATAATGGTGTTGATCAAGCTGTGAGGTTAGTTGATGACAGTAAACTGTATTGCAATCCTTCTGCAATATTCTTTTTATGAGCAGAGAAAAACCAAACATGGATGACTTCATGCATGAATAGGAGTGTTTGCAGTGTGCCAATAGAAGTGCTCTGGTCATTCAAGTAGCAAACTCAGACTGCAAAATTCTATGTAAAATGTTGTTAAATGCCACATCAGGTTCCTTACCACCATGAAAAAATGCTACTTAAAAGTCTGAAAAAAGTGTGTCTTTGCCTACCCTTTGTATTGCGTGTATTGCTTTTACATTTTCATCCTTTATGCACATTTGACATACGCAGCTGGGGGTGTTTTACTCTCTTCTCCTACAAATTAAATAATCGGTGGCAATTAGTGATCTTGGTCTTTCTCCCTTTCAGCATATGCTACTGACAAAACTAATAGGACTCAACTTTATTAATTTTTGTATCTCTTAAAAAAATAAAGTGTATTATTTTCAGTACAATACCATAAGTAATACAAATGCCAGTTTTGAATTATATGTAATTTTCATTTGTAGCTGCCAGGCATTCCACATGAATTTTCTTTTCTTTCTAAAGCACTTCAAGTTATTTTTCTTTCTTTTACAGAAGATTTTCTGAACTCTAAAGAACAAACAGTAACAACAAAAAACCCTAAGCAATGCTTTAAGTTGACATTTAGTAAATCAGAATTGTTGCATTTCATCATGGTAGGACTTAAGCTTAATACAGAAGATAATCTAAGAACAATGCTTTTCCACTGCTTTTCATTTATGCAGTTGTTGATTACATATTTAAAGTTCTGTTAGTAATTTCTAATGTTTCTTGGTAGTAAAGACAGATTTGATTTGTGCTTTTATTAATTAAAAAAAAAGTCATTCTAAACCTCAGGGCTGTATCTAGCCACAACAATTTTTATAATTCATAGCCTATGTTTTATAAAGCTTAGATCTCTTGTTTTATTCCTGTCTTGAGACTGGTGCAGTAACTTAGGAAGATTTTTGGCAGAGAACTCTGAAAAATCGTTTCATTAATATAGATACACTTAATAGGGGTAGCTGTGCTGTGGTGGGTGTTGCTCTGTTGGCTGGTTCATCTGTCAGCAGGAGTGCCACGCAAAGGGAGGAGTGGTAGACTGGGAAGGAATTTAGTGGCACATGACCACGTGTGTTGTCCTCACAGTGCAAGGAGAGGCTGCACCTGCCATGGGGTGCTGCTTCAGGCATCCCCTGCTCTTGCATTCTGCTCCCACTACGTTTTGATAGCTCTAATGCTTAGTTAGTGAAGGAGAAAGGGATCTTAGACCTGAAGGAGATTAGGGGATTAATCTGTTAGATCGAGCTTTGATAACATTGCAGGGGACAATCCCAGTGACAGCAGTGAACTTGGTAGAATATAAAAAATCACTGTACTGAAACCTTACTGTCAAGGGTGTTCTCTGTGGTCGGTCTTCTGCACCTACTTGTCATTCAGGTTTCTCTGAGCCTTCCTCAGATGCATAAAATAGATGGCATTGTAGGAGAAAAATAAAAAGGTGATGCCAAATAAGTTTCTCCATCATCAATTGCAGAGGATGTCTAATTTTTTTCTAATGTATAAAGTAGATTATGCCACCCAGAATGCTAAATACTCTGAAACAGGCAACACATGAAGCTTTGGACTTGATTCAATCCAGGAAATTATGTATTTGGCCTCAGCAAGTATATTTATACGCTATTATATACATATGCGCCATTGCTGCATGTTTTTAAAGATATATATATGGTTGAATACATAGGCACATGGGTAAACTTATATTTATGAGATTTGCAGATTGAATCAAGCTGTCAGTATAATACTCTTTCTTTCAGAATAATGTGAGAAAGAGGAGACTTCATATGCACGTGTGGTAGCATCTGCTTTTGCCAGCAGCTTGAGAAATTAACATGTAACAGAAGGGATGAAACATCTGTCCAGAGTGGAGGAGCCTGGCCACATGTGCAGCTCCCCAGTGGGAAACACAGCAAAGCAGGAAATGTGCTCCTTACAAAGCAGGAACCAGAGCTGTGGCAAACTTCCTTGGTGCTCATGACCGCAGTTCATCTCTGGAGCTGTCAAAATCTTGGGGCCTGTTAAGACCATAGGACTTTGCTGCTCTAGGGCTGTAACTCAAGCAATGCAAAATGAGAGAAGGGAGTTCAATCCCATGGGACAGTCAGATTGCCCTTTCAATCATTGCTGCTTTGAAGTTGTTTCCTTAATAGTTACCTGTGTCTTGCTAGAACCAACCTCTTGGGTTTGTTGTCCTCTACTGTTACAAAGCTAGCACAAAGCCTTCTTTTGCCATTTGCTGTCAAACTTAATCTAAAAAAAAACATTTTGGTCAACTTTGGTGGTTTTGAACATATTCTTAGGTTACTTATTCATGGAGGGAGGCATAAAGAAGGAGCAGCCTGAGGCAAGTGGCATCAGTGACCCATGCTCTGTATTGTAGCATTAAGTGGGTGTGCACATCAGTACCCACTCATTCTAAGGCTCATTCTAAGGAGAAGACCTTTTGTCCGTGAACTCTGTGCTCCTGCAGAACATGAGATGCCTGCAGGTGTAGAACAAGTGGTTGAGCCTATTGAGCGTGGGAGGAGATGGGAGACTATGAAAAATATTCTCCTGGTTACCTGTGTTGACAATTCTGTGATGTGCCTTTACAGATCAAATTCTTTTGGTGAAAGAAATTCTTATTTTTTTAAATTTTTGTTTTAGAGATCTTCTCTGAATCTTCTACTGAACCTGGAAGACAGGATAATTTGCTTGTGCTCTATTTAAAGCTACAGATAGATAGGTAGACATAGATACATATTTTCTGCTTTGCTGTAATTATAACTTCAAGTTGGGAATTGCAGTTTTGAATATTACCTTTATATTATTTCAGGGAATAATCCTTCAGGGTTCTTATAAATTTGGTCATATTTTTTGATAAGTAAAGGTGATCACAATTGTGATTTTACAGTTGAAATAAAGCTAAAAATTACTTCAAAACTATTCACTAAATCTCAATAGCGCTTTGCATATTTCTGCTGTGCAGGATGTGAAAAGGAACTGTGGAAAACCATGTATTTTTCAGGCTCAGTGACATATGTTACTGTTGTTGAAGCTGATGGGTAACTTACCAGCCTGTTTGATTTGCTATCCTTGTCACTGTCGTGGAGTTTGTTTTTGGAGTATCTTAAAAAATTTATTTTCAGTGACATTTCTACATCCTTCTGTAGCCATTCAAAGTTAGACTTGTTCTGAGGCCCTTTTGTGGAACAGCGCTGATTAAAGGTCTGCCCCAGGGTGTCTATTTGGAAATAAATAAATCTGGCCACAAATCTAGGTCCAGGCACTGGAGGTGTCTTCAGATCCTTGTGTTAATTTAGCATTAGCTTTCCTGAGACATCTTATAGAGGACCTTATAGGTCCTGGCGTCCTTTTTTTAAGTTGGAGTAGAATAGGCAGTTCCAGTTCCCAGGCTGAGTATCTGAGGCATGTTCTCTGCTGGTGTCCTTGCTGGCACGGGACTTTTCACTGTTGGTGACCCCAGCCTGTTTTCAGGACACATGTGATGAGTCAGGTACATTGATGGGACTGGCTGTGATGTTTTTAGCAAATTGTCAGGCTCATTCTCTTCCACAGGGGAAATATTATTTGGCCATAGCATATAAAATAGACCACTAGAGTTAGACCTCAGAGGATTTGCTTCTAATGCTTAAATCACAGCAGTCCTTTGCTAATGTGCAGAAGTTTCACTCAACTAGTTCTTTTTGGTTTGTGTCCAAATGAATTTGTTGAAGGCTTCTAAGTTTGGCAGACAATTTATTAAGGAAAGCCCTTTCCCTGCTTAGATTTTCTTTTTTTTTTTTTTTTCCACATTAGAAGATGAACAGGTAGACTCTACCATTGCAGACTCAGTAGTACCTCTTGGTTCTGAAAGCTGAGGCAAGATTTTTTCATAAATTTTGGCGACTAGATATTAGCAGAAGAGGTAGACTTGTAAATATTCTACAATATCCATTTTTTTTAAATGAACGGTGTGATGGCTGAATGTTGAATTTGTAGGCAGTAGGTCTTAGATTGGCTGAAAGCTGCTTTAAAAAACCACAGAAATGGGTAAAATGTGAAAAATTCCCAGTGGTATTTATTTTTCCTTTATATTCTAGCCATTCAACTTACCCTGCAGGGTAAGTACACTGCACTTATAGTGCAACTGATAAGTTTTCTTTCTGAATGAGCTGATGTGTCAAATATCTGATGGGTTAATATTTTGTTCATAATTTTACTGTAAACTGGCCAGACATTTTGCTGAGCACATGAATATGCAAATATAATTGTATGGTGGAGTGTGAGGGGTTTATTTAATTTTATATCTGCCCTCACCAAGTAAGATCTTTGTTGCCACAGGCCACTGATTGCTCCATTGAGTCCTTGCCATTCTGTCTTCAGCTGGCTGCTTAAGCAAAGGGTTAATTCAGTTTTGGTTCCTTAGTCTGTCATTGCTGCTTCTTTCCTTTTCTCTGTGATTTAAACAGAATACTTCAGCCTCCAAGCTGTCAATCTGTCAGCTTTCATGAGTGCTAAATACACTAGGGAAAAAAAAGCAATTTATTACATTTTCACAACTGAGGAAGAATGGATGGCTCAGGAGATTGGTAATGAGCCTGGATACTGAAGTTACAGATCCAGCATAGAGCTACACATGCTACTATCAAATTCAGAGATAGATCTGCAGAGACATTACATAGATTGCACCAAAGAAGCTAAACTTGGAATGCTCTTGATGGGACATAATCGTCTTGTACATGATTGCAGTAAATTTAAGCTGAAACCCCTTGAAGTCCAAGTTTAACAAATGAAATTCTTGTCATAGGTGCCTCTCCAAGCTGTTCTTTCAGCAATCTACTGCCGATGGATCTAGTGCAGAGTCACTTTTCCCTCCTTGGCTTTAGCTTTTCCTAATAGTCAGCTCTCATACCGTGCAAGTGTGATATAAAGTTGAATATTTAGAACATTTTGGTATATTGGTTGATGGCAGAGTGCAAGTCCAAAGTAAAGGTGTGAGACCAGACTTCTATTCATAAATAATAAAAATAATACTTTAAAGGAAACTTTTAAATATTTTTTTCCTGTAGAAAGTTGAGTTTACAGTATTTCCAAGACTTTTTTGATCATATTATTAGGGAGTTTTATGCCTAAATACTGTCTAACAGCAAAAAAATAATATCATTCAAAACCAGAGCTTACAGTGGGGAGCTGTTAAAAAAAAAAAAAGAACAAAAACCCAACAAAAAACCAAAACCAAACAATGACAGGCTCTTGCAGGTGGAGAATCTTCAGCAAATGTGTTGAATTGCATTGTTTCTTTCACAGAGATTTAATGGTGTCCAGGCTCCAGTTATTTCAGTCCAGTGATTTGAGTGAACCAAATTTTGATGTAAAATTAGGAGTGATGAGCCACTCTGAATGCAGAGAATCCATCTTGTCTCTCATAGGGAAGCTTGCAGTATGTGTGCAGTTCTCACTGGTCATTCTGAAGTATTGGCTTATATTTCACTGATTTATGTAAGGTCTTGTGAAATGAAAAAAAAAGGTAAAAAATTAATAGATGTGAGGGTAACTTTTTTAATTAGAAGTGTATGACACTCTCCTAACAGAAGCTTTCAAGTGTTTCAGCAGCTTACAACTAATTAAGCAATATAGATTTTTCCTAGATAATAGACTTAGTGTGCATGAAAGCTAAATAATGCTCATATGTTGCTATTTTCTACCCCCTGAAGCAATTCTTCACCAAAAATCAAAACAGGAAAAAAACCCAAAAAACCACAACCCTCTCCAACAACAAAAAAAAACCTAAAATCACTATTTAAAAAATGAAGAAAAAACAAACCCGAAAAACTCCTCACTGAAAAAAAAAAAAGGAAAGCCTGACCCCAAAACCCTTCAGCAAAACCATCTTTACTCTTGTAGGATGCATGGACATCGATTGCCTTGTGAAATATCTGATAGGACAAGATGTTCCATTTACAGCATTTAAACCTGAATCCTGATAAATAATAAATAAAGTAGCTGCTTTCAATAGCACTGGTTCCCTGGGTTAAGGCTGAATTTTGAACTAAGGCTGTCCCAGCAATTCAATTTCATACAAGGCACATGCAGTTGTGCTTGAACAGGATAATCTTTAATGATGTTTGTAGTTTGGTGGGGACACGACTCAGGAATACACATCATCCCTTAGAAAGGTAAATCCCTGAGGGATGGATTGAAAGTGTCCACTCGCAGCTGAAGTATTTCAGTGCCTTTTACATATTTGTGCGTTTTACAGGCTTTATATGCATGTATTTTATTTCAACAAGCAAAAGATAAGTTTTTTGCACTTAGTAGCTATCAAAAGATAATTTGCTCATAATTTTTATATATACACAGGCACAAGGACTACAGTCCTCTTTGTACTACAAGGAGTAGTACATAGGGAGAAAAGTAATCTGTAAAAATAATGTCCAGGTCAAATAATTTGTTTCAAATGCTCTTACTTGCAACTTGTACCATCCTCTAAAAGGATTGTAAGCAAAAAAAAAAGAAACTAAGAACTTAACTTTCTGGAATCTAAAATGTATTGAGGTCTGACACTTCCAGTTCAACCTGTGGAATACACGGTTCAGTTCTGTTCACATGCAAATATAATGAAGATGATTATTTATAGAGGAAATCTTTGTTTATAAGTGAATGCTCTGTTTCTCAAATTCCTAGGCATTATTTCTCTGTACAGAGGATATTATTTGTATCTCCATAACTCCTCCTTAAATGGTGATTAAAAACTTTCAAGAACAGCATTTTTTCCACTTACGATTAAAGTGACATTTATATTTTCAAGCCTATGCTCAGTCCTAATATTGAAAAGTTCATGTGAGAACATATTTTCTGTATTTATTTTAAGTTAATAATAAATTTAAAATTATCAAGAAAGTGGCATAACAATAGGGTGAATAGCCCATCAGATTTGGGAGTTATGTGATGATGTCTTTGCATATATATTTTTGAATGAGTCATTTGTTTATCTGTGTTTGTTCAGCTAAGTATATGCATATCTATATTTGACTATATCTAGACATACGTATGCATATACATTAAAGTGCAGATTTGTTCCTCAACATGTTGTGTGGCTGATGATAACTTGTTTGTCATACAGAGGGGGAGCTAGTGGTGATATTTGAACCTTGGTTTTCCTCCATATAGATTTTTTTGACAGAAGGAGACTTGAAAATTTTTGCTTATGACCATCACTTACAGTTTTGAGGTTACCTGGTATAAATTACATTATAATTTAAAAAGCTATTGCTTGTAACTGGCACAGTGCTGTAGTTGTAGAAACGGGCATGAATGAATTTCAAAACTGTCGCTGACTTAATGATTACAGACTGAAGCTGCCTTTATTTCACCACCTTTGCCAGATCCACTCTTTTTATCCAAGGGTTTGAGAAGAATGATGTTGCCAAAATTGCACACTACCTGACAGATGGTACAATGGCAGTGACGTATCATGTTTTACTAATGTGTTTCTTTATCAGATGTTCACACCAGAAGTATTTACCTTTATAGAACACTGACATCAATTGTGCAGGCTGAAAGACAGATTTATTCCTCTGAAAAAGTGTTTCTAATAAAATGAATACAGTGACATTTGGAACTGCAAGCCTTGAGGCATGTATTCTGTACCAAAAACCCTAATTAATTCATAGCTTAGCTTGACTTGGTGTGATTTTTTTTCAGCACAATTACTAACAAAAATAATCAAGCATATTACTAATTGCAGTAAAAAAAAGTCGTTTAAATTCAGCTTATGTGTTTTGTCATGGTAAAATCAAAACCTTGGCATGGCTGTTACTGAGAAGCCTCACAGGATGGGAACCCCGAGATTTCCTCTGATCAGTCTGATAATCAATATCAGAGGAATCAATCTTGGGTTAGCCAAACATCAGACTAGAACTAATTTTGAAAATCCTTCCTCACCTTCTGGTGAGGATAACTTTGTAGATATTCAATGGATTAATAGATAAATTTCATCAGAAAAATCTTGACTGTGTGTCTCTCAGACTCAGTACCATTTTTCTCCTTATTTGGACTTTTTGGGCTTGCATCTCAGCAGATGATGGACCTTTAAAGTGCTGTTCTATTTTGAACAGCAAATTAATGTTCATTAAAAAAAAACCAAAAAACAAAAAACCAACTTTTTGTGGAGATCATGTTTATCACCTTCACAGTTTTCTGAGTTTAGAAGAAGAATATTTTGGAGGTTTCTCCCTGACTGTGAACACTCTTCATTAGTTTTGAAAAGACACACTGTGTTCATTTCATGTAATGGATTTCACTTACCACTGCATTCCTTTTCTATACTCCTAGCAGGGAAACAACGCTGCTCCCACTAGAAGGAAGTAGAGGCACGTGTTTTTACTGTTGTCAGAAAGAAAACCTAATGCATACATCTTTATGTACAAGCATGTATGGAATTGATTACAAAACTCAACTGTTATTCCTTTATTCTTGGCCTGTGAGAACTTTTGCGTACTACTGCATGACTACTGTTAGGTTTGGTGTTTAGTAACTATTTGTTTTGCCTTTAGTTGTTTGAGCTAAGCTCTTGCTTTACAGGGCTGCATATTTTGGAATATCCATAATTATGTTTCTAAGTTATCCTCTATTAAGTATCCAATTGTAATAAAACTTACAGAATATGAGAAATAAATTTATCTTTGCTGGTAAGACATTTTTTTAGTACACAGCTGCCTTACTAAAATCTTGGCATGTTTAAGCTTTATCTGTGTAGTCTGGAAAAATCTAAGTCATGCAACTCACTATATGCTCAGGGATCAGAGTGTGAAAGCATTAACAGCTCAGGTTCCCTATGTAGGGAAGGCAATGGTTTTCTATTACTATATTTATTTATTGAGTTTCATTTTCTTTATAGAAGTGCTAATTATGTCTGTGAGTGTTCAGCTATTAGGAGTGCATTAAAAATCAATAACTAATTAAAATCCACTCGTAAGAACATGTTGAACAGGTAGGAATTGTTAGATGGAGTTCCTAATGGGGCAGGTTTTTGTTAGATACCTGAAGGACTGGAGCCTGAACCTTGCTTCTGCTTTGGCCCTAAAGCCAAAGGGCAAGTTAATGCCCCTCAGACCACTGATTTGTCTCCACTTGCAGATTCTTTACTAGCTGCAACTTTTTACATGTGAAGGAAAAATGGGGACCATGTCAAAAATGCTTTTTTGGCATTTGTACCAATCTGAAGAATGTATTGTAGTCAAAGCAGAACACAGTGAGCTTTAAAATTTCTCTTGTCCTCCAAAACAGTGCAAAGATGATTTGTAACACAGCATGGATGCTGGCTAAGACACAAGGTGACTCACAAGAGACTACTTCAAGTCCTTATATAAAAGTTTTTATTCTTAAAAAGGGAACTGGAAAGATATACTTATCAAAACTAAACCAAACAAAAATCCACTTGTGGCTTCCATGTCTACATAACATCTTTCCCAAGGTGCCTGGTGAAATTTGGTTCTACAAATACAGTGAGGTTTGTTTCAAACCATTTTATTTATCAATTAAAAATATTTTACTCCAGGCAATCTTATTCTATTCAAACAATTTTAGCCTTTTAAACCTCAATTATAAATTTTAACCAAGTAAACCAACAGTAATTGGTAGATTATTATTTTTTATGAATTCTGTAATTATAACTCCTTGATTTAAATACAATTCCAAGGGAGGTAGAACAAGGTATTTGTTAAATAAATGTTATGTAATTGAGATGTTTCCCTGCAGGTTGTTCAGCTGCTACATTTCCAAAAGTCAAATACGATAGATTTGGGTTGCTTTAATTTTGTTGTTGGTATTTATATTCTTTGTAAGTTTGTAATTTAGCCTGTCTTCCAAGGTAACCAAAGCATAGTTGGTTTGTCAGCTCTTAAATTTTTCTTGGAACTCTGTGTTTTCATTTGTTTTCCGTTTTTTTAATGGAATATGAGTTTAATACATACTTTGTATTTATTTCATACAATGCAAGAGCTAGTTAGCTCATTTTTAATAGCAAATTATTAGTGATACTTTTAATAGATACATAAATATATGGGAGGGAAATATTACAAGAATAGGAGCTTTTATATAATGTTTTGACATGAAAGCAAACCTAATTGCTCTTAGTAATAGGAGTGTATGAGTAATTTCATAAACTTCTATAACAAAATTTTACCTGTGATTATCTGTAATGGAGCTGGTTTAAATTCTTTCTTCTCCTCAGTCTCTACAGAATTTTGTTTCTTTGGTTTCCCTTGTATGATGTGATAGTTGTTCTCTAGATGAGAAGGGCACCCAAGGGCTTTTAACAAAACTAAGGTTCTACAGTGACTTGTAAATTAAGATAGAGTTGCAACATTTGTGCTAAACGTTTGGCAGGGGGAAAAACTGTCTGCTTTTAGAAACACCATGAAAGGTTCCCTGACAAGGACATTAGGAGCCCATGCTGAATTCTGGCATACAGTGTTCTTCCCCCCACTTTATCTAGGGAGCATGATGCCACGTGGTCTGGAATGTCACTTTGGTCACTTTGAGTTACTTGTCCGAGCTGTGTCTCCTCCCAGCCTCCCAAGCATTCCCAGACTCCTCGCCAGCGTGGTGGTGCAAAAAGCAGAAAGGCCTCAACTCTGTGCAAGCCCTGCTCAGCAACAACAAAAGCAGTCTGTATTGTCAGCTCTGTGTTCAGCACAAATCTAGAACTCAGCTCCACATCTGCCACTGGGAATTAAATTAACCCTGTCCCAGCCAAAACCAGCTCAGGGGCTTTTATGTTTCAGTTCGTTCCACAGAGTGAATGGAGCTAGAAACATTGGCTCCTGAGGCCCACGGACTTTGTGCCAAAATTTCTGACTACCAGTTTTCCTGGAGTTGGAGAGTAAAGTGTGCCCTGTGAGTAAGAGGTGCCACCATCAGGACAGCTGCTGGTGCTCCAGCTTTCCTGCTAATGCATGAGTTACTCAAGCCAAGCAAAGCTGGATTGTGGGTCTGCGCCTCTTCCCGAGTGGGCACCTTGGGCTGATGTGCCTTTGAATCCCACATATTTATCATGAGGGACAAAGGAGGACAGCAGAAGCCTCTGCAGGCTCCTCAGGATGGGGAGGCACAGGGGGTCCCCGGGCAGTCACAGACCTTGCCTGGCTTCCAGTGTGCTGTGCTGGCTGTGGCAAGGTGGCTTTCACAGGGCAAGGGGACACCAGCCATGAGTTGTGATTCTTTTTAATTTGTTTTTTTCCTGAAGGATGGTCACACGTGATTATTATTATTATTATAGTTTTAATATATAGCCACAAAGTCTGACTAGCTGTACAATTGCAATGGAGTGTATTTCATGTGTTTTATACTAGGCAGGCAGGTGTGACAGGATACAATATCATGGTGAACGATTTGTCTGTAACCAAATAATGTTGAAAGGTTTTTCCTCTAACTAACTTAATGTTGTGATTCAGAATACAGAATGGAATGTTTAACTGTGTAATTTTTTTTATTCTTATAGCTGCCAGAAATTGTCCCAACTTTCTCTTTATGACTGCACATTTACCTTTCGAATGACTGTACCTTTCCCTCTTGGGGAAAGGAAATGTGGTGCTTATTTATGGCAGGAATCTGTTATGGATTCTTTTGTTCTCCATGTGCGTTTCAGACGGAATTCTGAAATAACCTTAAAAACTAAAGCATGCTGTGCTTAAGTCTAAGGTTCATATTTAGAGGTCCCATGCTGTCAGAGAATTACTTATCTTTATATATACACTATTTTTAATTTTTTTATATATTCTTTTATTTATTATTGTTTAAATAAAGTATTTTATTTTCTAATATTTATAACATTTTACTATCTTCTGTTCAGTTCAGTTCTGTGTATTGGACTGGGGTTATTTTTGTAAGTGATAGGGGAAAAAAAGACAATGAACTCCTTAAAACTATCTGCAAAGGTCAGATTATAAATGTTCATTAAGTCATTAATTTCATTTTTTTGTAATAAAAAAGTACAATCAATCACTCTACTATGTGGAGCATAGTCCATGCAGCATCAGCTTAACATTCCTCAGTGAAATGTCCCATTTTCTCTCTTTCTTTTGTAGGTCACCAGTGGGACTTCTAGCTTAAAATTAGTTATTATAGAGACAGAGCTATTGGGAAATCACGGATCTGATGCAATTATAAATTTCATAATGCTTTACTGCCACATGCTGTTCTGATATGTGGAAGTGTATTGATTTAGATATGCTTTATGGCTGGTGTTATGTGTCCCTAACCACCAAAAGCAATCCTATATTTTTTAAACATTTTATGAATTCAGATCTAACAATTTTGGTAAAGAGAAGAAAATGTGTGTGTTTAGTTAGAGTAGATGATGAGGTAAATATGAGGGAAAGAGTGAAAAACAGAGGTAGGACTGGAGAAAAACTGACAGTTGTTGAAAACTAATAGAAAAAAGAAAAGTGGAAGGTAAACAGGAAAGATAAAAAGACCAAAAATACACTGTCAAAATTAATTTTAAAAATGTATTGCAAACATTGCAATTACAAGTCAGTCAATATTCCTTTCCTTGGGGAAGGATATAGCTAAGTGTCTGTCCAAGCACACCTACAGGCCTTTAAGATGTCTTGACATTCCATTCTATTTATCACCGAGACATCATGTTGGTAACGTGAAATCAAATGCTCCAGTGTTCCAGTATATAATTTAACTAGAGTTCTTCAGAAGAAATGCATAACAGAATAAAATGCTTCTTTGAATAAAATTTAAAAGGGAAAGAGGAGTTCTGCAAATATTAGTGTAGAATCTTGGTGCACATGTGGTCGAAGCCTTGGCAATGGAAAATAGGGAAGCTTTTGGCCGCTGTGCAGTGCTGTCTTTAAAATGTGTTCTCGACATGCTAGTGTTTCAAATATGAGGGTTTTTTGTGTTTGTGTTTTCTGTTCTTGTGTGTTTATTTTCCTAGGATTAAATTCTGTACTATCTAGAAGTGAAAAGGAATTCTTCAAAATCAGAACTGTATATAATGGAATTAAGAGAAGGCATTTTTTCCCCTTGTTTGGGAAAATGTTTGTCTGGTTTCCTTTTGAAAAGTGGTTAGGACATTATAGGTAAGGTCCTGTGTAGTAGTACTGAAAAATTATACCCCTTCAGTATTGAAAGGAAGCTGTGGGCTGACTGAGTGGGACAAAAGAAAGCAGCTGCTGTAATAATGGAGGCACTGATCCTCCAGGTCAGTACAGGGGTAGCCAGAAACTGAGAGAGGTGGGTGGTTTTCTGACCTGTGCCGCAGATTTTCCCTACCACCAATGCTAAAACTTTCAGCCTTATTCTCACAGCTTTGGTACAAATTGAAACTCCATCTTCTCTCTTGGTTTGGCAGGAGATTGCTGAGTTTTTAAACACCAAACCTGAGAACACCGAGCTGTCTCTCATGGCCAGGACAAATTGTCAGCGTACACTTTCATCTGTCAGCCTGGCAACCTCACTATAGCTCTCCTTACTCGAGTTTATTGCAGATTTTGAGCAGAAATTTGATCTTCATGAAAAATGGCTTCTTAAGTTTTTTCACTGGCTGGAGCTTTCAAAAGTTCTGGTTTAAAATTTTAATTGAACATTTGAAAAAATGTCATATTTTCAGGACTTAAGGGAAAGACTTTCCTCCTCCTTCCTGGCTTTTGGGGCAAGAGGGTAAAAGGCAGGTAAGAGAAGCAGAGTTAAATCATGTAAATTTAGATCAACTATAGGACTTGTTTGGCCTTTTTTTTTCCTTTTCTAATGCCTTGCACATATTTGTGAAGATGTACTCTATATAAAAGAGATGAGCAGGAGAAGATCTATGCACAGGGAAGGTCTGAGCATCTGAGCATCATCTGAGCATGATTTAACAACATAGGCAGGATACAGAAAAATACCTGTATCTTCTCTGGCTTCCAGAGAAACTTTCATCCTACACTTAAAAGATTTTTCTGTATTTTTCCTTGTTCACAATGTGCTTGGACTCTGAAAGAACAGTCATCTGCTGTAAGTTTGCTTTTGTGTTAAACCATCTCTACACTGTTTAAAGTACATGAATTTGGACGAGCAACAGAATAATAATTGGCCATAATTTGTAACTTTACTGGAATTCTAGCAGTAGGAAAAGCCATAGAGAAATCATTCTAATGTGAATGCAGCTACTGTGCTGGAATTTGATCTCTAAGATTTCTTCCAACTCCCGGCATTCTGTGGTTTAGATACTTCAAGATTTGACAGGATATTCACCCATTTTATTAATTTTGGCAGATGTTGTGTGTGTTGCGTAACAACATCTTCTGGGACCTGACAGTGATTAACGTTTTGTATTGCATTCTTGAAAACAGTGTAAGATTATTCCTTTAATTCTGATACCATGCCAGAAAAGTCTTTGCTGGCTGCTAAACTGAACAAAAAAATGTCAGTGTTGTGATCCTTCTCTCCTTAGGGAAGGTGGCATTCTCTGTTCTCTTCTATTCTGAGTACTGAGGGAAGCCAGTGATTCAGCACCATTTCAATGGAACTGAGAATAATCTCTGTCTAAAATATTTAGTTCCCCAGTGCAGAGGTAACACAGAAGTCTATGAAGCTTCTGAGTAGTGATTTGTATGACGCAGACCTATTTCTTTGGAGTTTGGTGAGCAGCATGTGTGTATGTATGGGAGTAGAGAAGGTAATATGCCATGGATGTTGAGTGTCAGTTGTGAAGAATTATTTGAAAACTCAGTCCTCAGCAAACTTAAAAATTCTCCAGACCTGAGCACAGTGAAACTAACTGGTAATCTTATTTTCCTCTCTGTTTATAATAGAAAACTGTACATTTGACTTCAGTAACATTTGTCTTTGTCCTTCAGTCTTTATTTCTGTTTCAGGATACTTGAGATTGTAGTTCTAGTCTCTAGATATTTAGTATGATATATAAATATCTTGCTTGAGTAGCTGGAAAAGGGCATTGACAGCTCTTAAAAATACACATAACAACAAAACCAGATAGTCTGTATGAGTATAGCCTTGGAATGAATAGAGCTTTGAGTGCCTTTTTAATATTTAACAATCCATTTTGACGTGTCTTATTAGGCTGACCTAGAACAGATTATTCATACAGATTCATCATTAATAATTCATCCTGAGAAGAAATAAAAACCAAAAAAAACCCAACAACAACAACAAAAAACCAAACACAAAACCAAAAAACCACCTAAATGCATAAAGAGTTTAGAATCCTGGTTCTGCTGATAATCTTAAAGGACAAGGTCCTACTTTTCATGTAACCATAATGTTTTCCTGTCAGAAATTCCATAAACTTTAATGGATATTCTTGCAATGCAAAATATTGGTGCTTGTAAGTAGACCTAACCTGGGTTTAAAAGTCATTCTGATGGCTTTGTATGATATAAGTGCCTAAGGGGCCTCAATTTAAAATTAAATGTGAGTATGCTCACCAAATTTATTATTTGTTATGTTTGTCTTTATTTCTTACATTGTAGAAGTACATGAAGTCTCTGTCCAAAGCTGTGCATTAGGTACAGGAAGAAATAATGTCCACTTAAAGGAATTTGTCATCTGTACAAAATCAGAGAGCTAGAAAGATGCAGCAATATAATGAATTCACTTCTTTCTGATATGCAACAGATCAGTATTAAAGCTGGAAGAGCAGCTTCATTTTTTTCCCTGTTCCTTTATATTAGGCAAGGCAGCATTGAGAGATATGACCTTGCCGGAAGGCATCTTTGGATCTTTTGGGGCTTTTTTCCGTGTAAAAATAAGGTTGCATCTAGTATATCCTGTGATGAAAAAAGTAAGCACTCTTTAATCTTTCACTCATCAAAAAGCATTCAAACAAACCATGGTTACTTGAAGGAATTGCATATTGGATGAGATTTTCAGATGGCATTAGTTTTATCAAGTACACTTAGATTTTATGCTTGCTCTTCCTGAGGTCAGTTTCTGCTAATTAGCATGGTCTCAATTCTTCCAGCTGGTGTAAGTTCCTAAAGCAGACAAAGTTCAACACCAGTTAACAAAAGAAAAAAAAAAGCAAAGTACAGATGGACAAACACTAGTTATTTACCCAAGTAAGTCACAAATTGCTTCACTGAATGCATTCTTGAAATGCACTCGATGAATAGTGGAAGCATTTAGCCCTTGACGTTTGAGTGGGTTTTGAATATTTGTAAGAATGGCTAGAGATTTCCTGGTAAATATGAAGAGGGAAGGTTTTGCAGCACATCCCTGAAGACAAATACAGAGAAATCAAAACTTACATTCTGTGGGCTGTTTGCACTTTTTTGTTCAGAATTTGTTGTGTACTCATAGACTCATATTTCATGTATATTTTATAATGCATTTATTTTATATATTATATAGCTGTCTGAACATCTATAAAAAGATAAATACTCAGCAAACTTTTTCATATATAATTTTAACAAAACTACATCAAGCAGTCTGCTTGTACAAAAAGTGTTCAAGGGTGCTTTATTTCTTCTGTGGTTTCTGGTGATAAACATAAATGGGTCATGCTCTGTATTGTGCATGTTCGGATGTCACTGGAAACACAATAGAGCTTAGCTACAATTTCTATTTTCCCCCTCTCAGGAAACTTTTCAGTAATGCCAGAATAATTTTTTATCTTGTGTGCCCACAAATCAGGAGTCACATATCATCTGACTCCTTAGGTTTCTGTCATCTAACTTCAGATTGTCTGCTAGTGTTGGAGGATGTAACAAAAAATGCAGAATTACTGTAAGGCATATCTGTACTTGAGTCTAATCACTTCTGGAGTGTTGTTGATCTAAGTGTTGTTTGTAACACCAGTTGTACAGCTGCCAATCCTGCTGTGGAAATGAGATACTTCATCCCCAGGGGTGGCCCAGGAATTATCAAGTAAACATGCAGAAAGACTTGCAGTAGAGACTGAAACATAAGTGAGGATACATTGTCTTTGATCATCCCAGTTTACCTAGTCCTTTCAGCACATACAATTCCACACCTCCGAATACTCATAGCATGAAATAATATTATATAACTGCATCAATTATCAGGCATAAACATAGGATGGATTAAAACCAGGAAATTTTTAGAATTTGCTAACACATTAGAACAGTGCAATTGTATTTCTCTCTATCTGGAAAAGAAAATAGAAGTTGCATGAATGACTGAATACAACACCTTAAATGTTTAATGCTGGAGAATGGCAAGGGCTTGAATCATAGTCGAGATTTATTTTGGACTATTAATTCTTTAGTCCTCCCTCATCATATCTACCACTGTCAATTTTCTTCAGGAAATGGAAATATTTGCTTAATTTTCCATCAAAGAATAAAACTGCACTTTTTCTGGTATGAAAGGTCATCATTGTTTCTGACATCTCTGAGTGTTCTGTTTCTTGAATTCATCACTAAAGCCCTCTCTCAACTTCAGCAAATAAAATCTTTTCTCTTTAGTGAGAGGAAGAAAAGGAGGGACCATCGACACAAAAGCCTTCTCAATTAGTAAGTGTAACTAACCAGGATATCAGCTTCCATAGTACATGTACAGGACTTTCTGAAGGCAGAAAGCTATTTGCTCTTCTACTTAGGAATGAAAACTATAAGTGCATGTATCACCCAAAAAGGAGAAACAGTGGAAGTGTAGAACTTAAAACTTAGTACTTTGTATAATTTTCAGATATATTCTTGGCTGCTGAATGTCACTGATCATGACTACAATAAGCACGTGCTGATGTGTGGGAAGGAGTTTGTTACTGCACAAGTGTCATTGAGCCAGTCTGCCCCTGTGCCTACTGTTTCTTTAGTGAATGGGTACTCAGTGGTATATCTGGGCTGAGAAAAGCTGAGAGGAAATGAAAAGGGGAGAAGTTCTTCTATTTTTCTGTTAAGATGAGGCATCCTTAATAGCAAAGACCTTTGTAATATTGATGGCTTGTATTTGTACTTTCCTAGATTTCTTTGCAGTATTGGAATAAATTCTTTAGTTCAAGGACAGTGCTCTAACCTAAATATCAGGTTGATGATGGTGATGCTTACTTGTCATTCTTTTTTGCTTTTTCTGGACTGAGATATGTACCAGATAATCCCTGCAAGACAGCAAAATTAACCAATGCACTTCTCTGTGAGAATTTCTCAGCAGGCTGACAGCAGGGCAGATCTAATAGTTCAATAAATGCAATCCCCAAAGGACTTGGGAGCATGGACAGGGTTGTTAGAGAGCTGTGATTGCACAGAGAAATGCAAACAACATCTGAAAGGTTTCCCAGCTTCCTTTCTTTTTCTTTTGTTTTACTTCCCTTTAGAAAAGAATATTTTGGAACTGATGCTTTTACTGGCTTATAAAGTTAAGTTTACTAGCCACCAGATATATCAACTGGAATAACAAACATCCTTTGTACTTTAATTATGTTGGAGAATGCCATTTAAAATCCTTTTAGACCAGGCATTTGTAGAAACAAGATCTTTCTTTACTTCTGAAGTCTGACTCACATGTGCTAAGTGACAATCACTCAGGAGTAATTACTTACTTTTAATGACTGTATTTGTAGATAGTTAAATTGAAATGTTATATGTCTGAAGTCCTGGAGTTGCTACATCTAGTCATTATCAGCTAATTATTTTCAGTACTTTGACAACAGGCAGAAGAGATGCATTTTTCAAAAGCTACCAAGGCACAAATGTATATTAATGTGACAACTGGTCTTTCACACAACTTTCAAAATGTTGCTGCATTATTTTCTACGTGAATACTGCAGGAAAATTAAAATATGTAATGATTGGAATATGCATGATTCCCATTTTATTATTTAATTTTCATCGAAGTGTTGCTTGTGCTTCTACATCTGGAATAGAAGAGGATGTGCATCATGTGACAATGTCTTATAGAGAGCAGGGCTCATAGCTAAGGTAGAGCAGATCTACCGAGTCAAAAACTTGCTGTGTCTCAGTCTGCCCGACCAGAAAGTGAAAATATGCTGCTTAAAAGAGTATCTTTTAGATTCCTGATGTGCTGGCTTTGGTGTTTTGTGGTTACATATTGATCCTTTGGTTGGTTAGACCCAAGGAAAGGTGGTATGGCATGTACGGTCTCAGGTACGTGCAATAATTGTCTCTAGTTGATATAACAAAAATCTGTGTTCTGCCAAGATTTCTGTAAGTATTAAGTTTATTGTCAGAAAAGACAGTTATTTTGAAAGGGCACTAATAGCAATTTAAAAGGAAAGGCCTCCTAGTAAGTGAAACCAAGGTCTCTTGAAGATTTCTGATTTTGTGAGATTGATCTGTGGTGCAGTAAGGAAATCACAAAGAAAGAAATGTAAGTTTTGGCTCAGATAAAGGATCTTCTGTATGTACCTGGCAGGTAAACAGAGCTGGAATGTTGATTAGTCTCACAGTCAACCAGCATGAGAATTTCTGGTGGGCGATGAAACTATGCAAGAAAGGAGATAAAAGGTGCATGGCAATTTAAATTTTAGGTGAGGGGACAAAAATAGGTTTTTTTCCTCTTTGAAAATCCAGGCAGAAATGGAACTTGATAGTCGCTGAATATCAAAGTAGTGTCATATGTGTGAGGCTCAGAATTGACATGTGCCTCCTGGAGACAAACTGTTCCTAGAGAGATGTGCATCCTGATGGTGTGATGAGGTGCTCCTGACCTTCCTGCCTGCTCTTCACATGACTAGTGGGCCTTTAATAAAGAACGTGCCTATCGGGAAGTTTTTGCCAATATGAGGGGAAATGCTTTTGCCGTACTTCATAACGTTGTGTTTAGAAGAACTTGCATTATTCTAGTAGTAAGAAAACAAAACATTTGAAAATAATTAGACTGGTATCAAGAAAGTATACTTAAAATTGTGTTAGTTGTCTTAGGCTGCAGGCAAAAAAAAGTTTATATTTTTTCCTGCAAATATATATACATATTTTAGGCTCTTTATTAGAATATTAGCATTTATCCCAATTTTACTACCAAGACCAAATCATAACATCAATTTGAGAGATTAGGGCAGAACAGATTGTTCTGCTTCTATAGCTGGGACTTTGTGTTAGTTGTTTCCGTTTTGGTTTTTTATCTCTCCAGTTCTGACTGGGGAGATAAAAAACATGTGCCATTAAAATGGGATAGAATTCCTAACAGAAAGCCAAGACTCAAAGCAGAAACTTTGGTTAAAATAGGGAGGATGACTGGGTTGGTATATAACAGGGAACAGAGGAGCTGTAAGACTTATTGCAAAAATAATTGTAAGAAAATATAATGGAAAGAGAAACAAGAGAAAATAGAAATAACAGGAATATCCATGTAGCTGAGAGATCCCCTGAATATTCTTGCTAATCAGGCTATATTCAAAATTTAACAAACCAAGTTTTCAAGCAAATATTTAATCAAATTCTTGGCAAAAGCGACACAAGTTTTTGCCAACTCTCATTTTTTGACTGGTTCTTATTTTTAGTATTGTTTTTTGAACTGCACTTCCTGCCGTTCTGTCTCGCTACAAGAAGTTATAGTTCCATTAGAGGGCCGTTAGCTGCCTTTCAGAATGTACACACCGTTCCTTGTTCCCAGTGTAAACAAAGTGAAGTTTATCCCAGCTGAAGTGGATCTGCAGCAAAGGTCTTACCAAACAAACTAACATCTGTACTGGCAAAATAACAGATGGCTCTTAGCTGCTTTCTTCATGTTTGTAGAGAGGGTCTGGTGGGAAAGACCATTTCTGTTGGCAGTCTTTGATCTTAATACCTTGTGTAAACCAGTACAACAGGGAACATCTGTCCACAGTGACTCTCTGACAAGTGGATGTGTGTGAAACCTGCTTAACATCAAAACTCGCTGGGCAAAAATGGTGCAGAGAGAGCAAGATACCCCAGTATAATTTGTATTTTACTGCTCTTTTTGGTTTTCAGCACTGAAGGTGTGCTTATTTCTATTTGAGAAATGTTTTCCTTATCCACCTATGCACAGTAGATTTTAGATACCTTGCATAAATTTGTGTATACATTAATTCCTAAGGTACCAAATTCTAAGTGGTGCCAGCTCTGCAGCAAAAGTCAGGCTATGAAGCTATGCAGAGTACCGTGCACATTTAGGTAAACACCACTCACAGCATTGTTTGCCCTTGCTATTTCTATTCAGTTTTTTTTCTCTTTCTACTGTGGCAGCTCTCTTGATCATTCTGTCTCAGAAAATAATCTCCCATTGGTGCCATTGCTGACAAATCCCATTTAAAACTGGGACAGAATTGCCCCTCAGAATACTAAGTGAATTTTCTTGTCATAAAGGTACATAACCAGTGGTTACTAACCAGGTAATAAGACTCTCTATAAAAGTCACTAAAATATTATCAAACTAGCTTGTATCCAATTTGAATCTGTGTCTTAACTAAAAAGGACATTTTGGCTTTTACACGTATTATTCTGAATTGTGCTTTGGGCACTTAAGGATACTTTGGTGTGCACACTGTATATCTGTCTTCTTGATTGCTAATAAGCTAGGAAAGAATACATGTGATTGTACTTAAGTGCAATTCTAGAAATACTTTACAGTCTTTGGGACATTACAGTTCTTTTCTCTCACATTTCTTTTCATCGTTCTGCTAAAAATTGTTTAGAAAAATTAAAATAATTCATATGTGTGGGAGATGTCAGGAAAGTAAAATGAATATGTAGAAATTCAGAAAGCTCTAAAAGATGATAATTTTTTCATGACTTTTCTGAGCTGGGAGAGGTTAAATGTAGTTCGTGGAGATAGTAAATAATAATGGCCATATCAGAATGCATTGAAGTGAGGAGCAGAGGAGATTATATTAAACATGCAAATATGCTCAATCTGCTCATGCACTAGAATCTTCTATGAAGAAGACAGTGTAATTTGTCTTAGCTTTGCAATTACTCATTGCACAATATTTGTGTCTCAACAAATCCACATCTTGGTGGGGGCTTTAACTTGTCACAATAATCTTTGTCTTTTCTTAAATAAAGATTTCAATAGTATCTCTAAAATGGATTTAAAAGGTAATTTTTCAAACCATTCCGTTTAGGGAACCTTTCTCAAGATAATTAAATCTTTCACTACAGAATAATTCCTCTAACTCTGCCACTGTAAAAAAATTTCAATCACTTTAGGGTCCAGTGCAATTGGAAATTATTTATTGTACTGTAGCAGAATACTTACAGAGCAAGAATTAAACATGCAAGCAATGTTGTATTTTAGAACTCCCAGATATGTAGCCAGTCATTAAGGTTGTTCTTTATCTTAAATATGCTGAAAACTTTTTCTCTGCTTAAGGGCAGTCAGCTTGGTTCTAAGCAGGGCGTGTCTGTGGCTCCCAGGACTGCTCAAAGGCACTGAGACACTTGCCCACTTGGGAATTTATAAATAAGCACTTGTGGCTGAGTTAGGAAACTAATCTTTCATTCAAGTTTTCATGCTGTGTCTTTGAGATATCATATAGCAAAGGTCTCACTGGAATAAAGAAAAGAGGAGGTCTCTCTGGGAGACTAATGGCTTCTATAACCTTGATCTGCTTTGTGCTTACCATAAGGCAAGTCCCAATTTGTCCCTGCAAATTTAATTTAATTTCAGATTCATGGAGAGCTGTATTTTTAGTTTTATTTCCCCATATTCCTCTCACTTCTTTGTTCACTGTATTTTGTTTTAATGTATTTCCAGATGAAGTGAAATTGAATTTATCTTAGTAAGAATTTGAGCCTGTCTGTATCAACAGAATTTATGGGCACTGCAGTTAAGAAACTTGAACCAAAGGGAAGAAGCTAATCAGGCTTGATTGAATACACTCATATATATTGAAGATTGGATAGCTGGGACATCAAGCAGAGAGACACATGCACATTTGGTGAACTGACCTTCAGGAAATGATACCAAAAGTATTTGTCATGGACTGGCTACTAACTCTGGGTTATATGACAGACTTTTATAACTTGCTTTCAAAAAATGTGTATAAAGAGCTGAAACTACAGAAATATTTGGTAACTAATGACCCATAAGAGGTAAAGCTTAATTAGAAAGAAGTTTCTAAAACTCCCAATTTCCTCATTTTCCTCAGGAGTAAACCAGATTAATATTTATCAACTTATTACCATGTCTCTCATCCCTAGATGGAGTTACTGGAAAAATAAGTAGCCTGCCCTACTATCTAGAAGCTACAGGAAAAGCATGCTTGCAAAAAAGATGAATACATCCTAAGAGGCAGTAGAGATAGTGATAAAATTATTTGAAATAGCTACCTGATGATAATTCTTAGAGAAGCTATTTTAAATGTTGAAAAATCAGTGATGGGATAAATTCCCAGGAAAAGCAAAAAAGATTTTAAAACATGAGTGATGTTTGCGTTTAAGGATTGCATCAACCTAAGGGAGCTGAGGGGTAAAACTGGAGAGGTCCATGAAGTGCTTGTATTCAGAAATGCCAGGGACACCTGTCCTTGCTTTCCTTAGAGATGTGGTTACCACAGGTGGCAAACAAATGCCAGGGAGAGACTGCACACATAAATAAAATCCACCCTCACGCTGCATTTTGTTCTGTCCACCCCCTGAATGTCCTTGCATGAGCAGGGTAAGAGGCTGTCAGATACCTGGAAACACATTGTGCAAAACAACACTGCTATCTCGGGGTTAGATATTGTTCTTTGTCTGTCTTTGATCTAGTATTCTTCCAGCTGTGTCAGGCTGCTGCATAATCTCCTGTGACTGCCTCTGATCTGTCATAAGAACTTGTGTTTTCCATCAGTTTGTAGGTTTCAGTGTCTGTTCCCAGAGCTAATTTTCCAAGCTATAAGAAGAAAATGGGCAATATTTTCTAAAATATTTTCTAAAATATTTAATTCCGAACAAATCCAAAAGGTAGGATAACCTTAAAATCTCTAATATATGAAGGACTATAAAAATATATATATTGTGAAGGTAAACATAAATCTCTACAAGAATCTTTGCTTTTAAATCTAAGGTAGGAGGAATGATGAAGGATCTAATATTTGTACATCTGCGTGTCTCACAGATAGATGGTAAGACCATGACATTTGTTCTTGGTTTTAGTGGAGCCTTGCGGCATGACCTTGTGAAAGCTGCTTCACAATTCTGTCTCAGCTTCCCCATCTGTCCAATGATGCTTATAAAATACTTTGAGATCTTGTGGTGAATAATTGAGAAGTAATAATTCTCAATTCAGGGAAAGTTAGAGGCGTATAAACTTTGGGAGTAAATGCCGTGCTGAACTAGTGTAGTTGTGTGTGACAATAGTCCTACACACTAGGACAGACAGTGTATTCATGGAATCATGACAGATAGATAGATGGGAGCAGAGGTCTGTTTTATAATTTCCACTGCACTTCAACTGCACATTTTCAGATGACTTGAAACTTTCTAGTATTAAGGCTGTGCTCACAGAAAGGTTTTTTTAAAATACTTTTTGCTAAAATATTTAAATTTCTGTTCACATTTTCCAAACATCTGATAATGTACTTTCCTGTCTGTGTCCTTTTAGTTAAAAAAAGAAAAATAAAAAATTAAGTGCCATGCTGCTTTGGATGAAGCCCAGGACATGGTTGGCTTTGTGGGCTGCAAGCAGACACTGCCAGGTCACATTGAACTTTTTGTCGACCAACACCTTCAAGTCGTTCTCCCAAGGGCTGCTCTCAATCCATTCTCTGTTTTGCAGTCTAGCCCAGGCTGTGTTTGTGCTGGGATTGCTCTGAACCGAGTGAAGGAGTTTGTCTTGCCTTGTTGAACTTATGAGGTTTGCAGGGACTCACCTCTCAAGCCTTTCAAGGTCCCTGTGGGTGACATCCCTTCTCTCCATTGTGTCAGCTGCACCACACAGCCCAGTGTCACTGACAAACTTGCTAAAATATGTTAAATCAATCACAACACCCTGTATGTTTTTGTTCTTGGTATTCAGTTATAGTAACAACTGCATGTGTTGGTAATGACATTAATGTTCCATACTCAAACTCCTAAACTCTAGTTCTAAGAAAGACATTAAAACTTACTTTAAAAATAATGTAGCATGAGTTTACATTTCCCTTGAGAAAATTTTATGTAACATTGTTAGTAATTCCCTGCTGAAATAATTGCTGCCAACCCTTCATTTCTGGACTTGTGGATTCTGTTAGCTTTTGACAAAAAAAAATTCTTTTGCTAACTGAAAGTTGCTAATATGAAAATGACTATAAAAATCTTCATAAATTGCCTTCTTTTGCTTTTTTGGTTTTTTAAGTAACCTCTTTTTGGGTCTGGAATATAAGATGATAACTGGCTGTACTTTGCTGAGATAATTCCCTTCATTACAAAAATAGTAACAAGAGTAGGTTTTTTCTAAATATCAATAGATTAGAGTCGTGCACACTGTCAGATAAAAGGTAGCGTTCATATATTCAACTTGGTTCAATTAAATACTTTTCTTTAAAAACAAGTCCAATTCATATCTTACAGAGTTTTGTTTCTACTAATTTGCTACAGTCATAGTAGCTCAAACCGCTTTACTGGTTATTAGCTTTTTGAAGTAATTTAGATGTTAATTTTTCTTCCTTGTGAGAGAAAAATAATTGCTGTATACATGAGCATAAAATTATTTAGAGCAGGTAGAAGTAAAAGAACATGAAAAGAAAAAGAAATAATTAAAAATTATGAACCTGCCATGTTTCTCAGTCCTCAGATGGCCAAGTCCCCAGCTTACACAAAGTGCTACTGGGATTTTTCGTTCAGACTCACATAGCATCCTTTGGTCCTAGCTGGGATGATGGACAAGCAGAGGAATAAGGACAGGGTTGGTATGCTCTGACCCAGAGGAGGGAGCTGTGCTCTGCCCAGGTGCCAGTGAGACAAGCAGTAGCACCGAGGGCTGTGCTGGGCCCTGTCCTGTGTCCGCTTTCAGCCAGAGGCGAGGCTGAGGCCATGCAGAGCCGGCTCAGCAGCTGCGCGGCTGGCACACACCTGCGGGGAGCGGCTCATCTGCTCCAGAGCAGGGCTGTCCTCCCTCCCACACAGCAGGAAGGGTCTGATGGGAGCCACGCGGAGCTCAGCAGGGACACGGGCGAAGTCCTGGCCCGGGAAGGGCCCCGGCTCCCGCTGGGCAGCGAGAGGGATGAGGGCGAGGAAAGAGCCTGGCAGCAAAGCTGGGCGGCGACCACTGGGGCTGTGGGACGGGAGCACGGCCAGCAGGGCAAGGAGAGGGAACAATCCCCTCCACCTGGCACACCTTAGGGGACATCTGTGTGCACAGAAGTCTGGAAAGCGACTCTTCTCATTGTCAAAAGGAGCAGGGCACATCTGGTGATATCGAGGAATAAGAACCAGCTTGAAAAAATTGAAATTTTAGGGCTTTGTGCTTTAAATGGTCAAAGCATACACAGGTGTTTCTATTTCCCTAAAGAGTCATACTTATTTTAAAAAAATAACATAAAAATAACATAAACATGTTTAAACAATAACATGACATACTTATGTTACGTCATTTTTTTCACCACAACCAAAAAGTGAAAGAAAACCTCATTTGAATCCTCCAATCATTTCCTCGGATGCTTTCAGAAACTTCTGTAGCCTTTACTACCTCTTAATTGGATACATGAATGCCTTATAAAATGCAAAGGGAAGCTTTTTTGCTCATTCTATCAGTCTGAAAATTCAAAAGTTCAAGAAGCAGTGTAAGTACCCTCTGAAATATCCTATAATTTAAGAAAAACCCTTATGCTTCCTAAATTAATTTTCACCCTAATTTCTCAATATATTAGTGGAAAATATTAACTTGTGGACTTTCTGATTGCAGTACTGATCAAAAAGGGAGGGGTAATTTTTTAAGTCTCTTTGAAGAATAATGAAAGCAAATGAAAGATGAAGGAATTTGATAACATCAAAAAGAATTATAATTTGATGATGACCTTTCTGTTTTCTACTGATCCATTTCCTCTCTTCGGGTTTGTGTGTTCTCAAACATACTTTGGATGGATGGATCCAAATTATAGCCATGGATCTAGATGCACAGCGAGAATAAGCAAGTTCAAAACCAAATTTCTTGGCAAATTTTGAAGTTAGTGTTTCCCTGATGAACAAAACAAATCCAGAATTAATGCCATGGTGCCTCTAATTGTTAGCCTTCCACTGAATTTCTCGAATTTATTGGGCAGCTGTAATATAAAATACCATCATGAGTTTTTGTTTTGGATGATTATATGCAGTGTGTAATTTTTGAAATTTTCAAATCTTCTGATTTACTGCAGATAAATATTTAATTGAATCTTTTAATGAAAAAATCATCTTTCCTGGATTGCTCATCTCTGGTAGACTGTTTTAGAATTGACAAAGACAGGAGAGAGTAATTTACTCTGTCATGGTACCGCTGCTGGTTAAAAGATTTTCCTGAGTGCAATGATTGCCAAAGCAAGCCCAGCCCCGTAACCACTGACAACTCTCAGCTGAGCAGAGGTGTTGAACAGGCTGCTCCTTTTGGTTTGGGTTTTCTTGATTGCTCTGCTACTCATACTGACCAGAAATGCAATGGTCTACAAATGTAGAGTTGCTTAGCAACAATGAGTAAAATACTGTGAGTCCTTTTAATTTTGTTGTATTTTTCATCATAGAACTTTTGTGATGTTTGAATGTGAAAAACAATATTGGATGTTTTTAATATCCCTAAAAGCAAAAGGATCCAGAACAGTTAGAGAGCTATCCATGACATAGGTGTATCAAATGACTGTTGAACGCATTGTTGGAATTGTTTCTGGGATGGTGTTTTTTTTTTTGCTTTGGGGTTTATTTTGTGGTTTTGTTTGTGGGGTCTTTTTAGCAAAATAGTAGGCTATTTACTCTCCTGCTTCTCCCAGTTTTCTTGGAAAATAACAGCATGTAAAACTGCTTTCTTCTGCATTCTGAAATGACCTTGTGGTACCAATATGCTAATATATTCAAATGAGACATTATGTTTCATAACCCACTAGCAGAGCTTAAAAAATGCCAGTATACTAAAAATAGAAATACTTTTGAAATGCAGGGATATAAATTTAACATAGTTAACTAACTTAGCAGTCAGGTTCTGAAAATACATGTTTTGTCAGGACTATTGGGAAGGTTGGAGCCACAAATGTTTCCACAGTAGCTGCCCTGGTTTTCAGGGACAGGCAAATGGGATCAGTTTTGCTGCAGAGTGAAACCTGAGAGCCGGGGTCACGTTCCACCATCGGCCTGAGCATTGCTCAGGAAATGGAGGAACTGGAAGGAAATGCTGAGGAAATGGAACTCAATAGAGATGGGCAGAGGCACTGAGATGGAGCTTTGCCTCCAAAGGCACAACCACCCCCTTTTCTCTGCCCACATGATGCTCCCTGCACACTGCAGACTGCTTTCCTCCTTTCTATGGCACGTGGAACACCAATTGCCACAGCAGAGCTCCCACCCTGAGAGCAGCAGCACAGGCTGCAACAACACCTGCCCAGGTTCACTGTGCCCCGGGGAGCTTCCAGGCTGTTGCTGGTTTTCCTCAGAGGCTTAGCATGCCGGTCAAGAGAAGAAGTAGTAGTTAATTGTTCTCAGAGTAATTAGTTTTTACTCCCAGAACTGAGTATACTAATAAATATCTGCTTGTTAAATATTATGGCTGATCGAATTTCTTTTGGGGCTGAAGGCTGGATAACCTTCATAGATCAATATAAGTTCATCACCAATAAAGAAGGAAGAACGTGCTGATCCTGTAACATTTTGTAGTTCGGAAATATTTCCTGATTTACCCATTGGCAGGAAAGAGAAAGGCAGTTCTGGTAAGGGGTGGGAAGAAAAAAAAAAGAAAGCCTAACTACTTCTGTCTTCCTTCACTGATCCTGAACACAATTTTAGATTTTTTCAGATCAGAAAGTTTTTGTGTTGGTTATTATAAGTTGACGAATTGAATCAAACTTGTAGTTTGCCCTGCAGCAGAATGCCACCAATGTCTAAATGCAAGTAATAGTAGGCCAACACCAGTTCTTGAAAGGAAAATATACTAGCATTTAAATATGACTTGTCTTTTCAAATTATGTCAGTCTCTAAATCAGACCTTTCATGAGAGAGTGTAGAGGTCAAAGATTTTTGTTGAATGGATCTGAATTTTTCTGTTTCCCCTATAGGTTACTGCAGATGTTGAGGGTTTTGACTGTTTTTTATACAAGGTCTTAATGATTTAAATTATATATGTAAGACGAAATTTAGCTGTAAGGTGGATAAACATAGATAGCAATTTAAAAATACAATAATTTGGAGCAGATTGTTTACATCTTCCCTTAGAATCTGAATTTAATACAGCTTAATAGAATTAATTACCTTTGTTCATCCTTTAGTTATTTTAATTTATTATCACTAAACTATACACAACTACCTTTAACCATCACTGAAATTTTGGGATTCTGTGCATGGCTTACATAAAAAAATTTTTTGATCTCTTTATAACTAGTGATTAGTTAGTGCCACAACTATCATCAAAACAATATCATATAGCAGAATAATCTTTAATCTCTTGAGGAAAAATTTACTGCATCAGGTATAAGTGTACATTCTCTTAAAAAAGCTGCACCTTCCCCTGGTGTCAGTATGATTTTTGTTGTTTGTCATCTGCCAGAAAGTTATTGGATCAGTGTTATCAATATATGCCTAGAACTAAAACATTAGGGTATAGTTGAGAAGGGTGATTATTTGGATTTGGGTTTCATCAGATATTTTTTTCCTAGTTCTTGTTGCATAAACACCAGATGAATCAATTCAGAGGCAACTAGAGTATTTGAAACATTATGAACATGCTTTTTAATTGTCTCTTTGTTTTGACAAGAAAATAAGAAAAGAAAATGTTTATTAAGTTTTCTTGCCTGTTGAAATCTCTGTTGCCTGAGCACTTTGTGATAAAGAGCAGTAAAACTTCATGGTGTATGTAATAGGAAACTGTGATTTATACTTAGCTGGCATTGTTGTGACTTTTTGGGGCTCTATTTTCAATAACCTGGAAATAAATTTAACTAGTACTGAAAACATTGTTATGCATCAACCCTCTTCTCATACCCCCCTCAAAGTTAGAAACATTCCCTGTAGTTTTTCTATATGAGAGTTTTAGGCTGGGCAGCTTTATGGGAGGATTAATATTTACTAGATATCATTGAAGAGTGATAGCTAAGTTGTACATGTAAGATTCACTAATTAATAATACGTAATTAAATTTTAGGTTTTCCCCTTGCTTGATGCATCTGGAGCCACTGGAGGGTCCTTGGTGGCTGTTTAATGACACCCCTTCCTTAAACACCAAACTGAACATTATCATGTTTTTACCACATCGTTTGTTTCAGCGTTAGGTCGGCAATAACCATAAAATATTGCTCTCCCCAGTTCTGCCTCCCCCAGAGTTTACCCATCTCGTTTATTTACAGGCAGAAATTCCATCTCCTCTGACGTTTTACGTTTGCTATACAAAGTAGGTTAAGCTCTTCTGCGCTCGGAGATAAATTCTTGTCTCTTGAACACACACTGCCTGCAGTACCACAGGTGCACTTGGACTGATGCTGTGGACTTTCCCAGCTTCTTCATGTCTTCTTTTTTCAAACTTGTATTTCACTCTATCAATTAGCACATGTGACCTTTTCCTCCCCCATCATCCCCAAATGGTGAGCTTCCCCACTTAAGAACAGAAATTACTCCCTTCATATTAATCCCATTTCTGCTTTTTCTCTTCCAAAAGCCAATCAGACTATTTTTGTAAAATTGTAATCCACATTTGTTTTAAAATGCCAGATTTTCTGTCAATAATGGCTGTAATTAATGCATTCCTGCTTCATGTTAGTTAACGTAAGATATCAATATGTAAAATATCAATCTTCATGTCAATCCTTCAAGAACTGGTAACCTCCTCACAGTCTAATTTTATTTTTATCCCTACCCATTTTAATATTTTCATTAAATAACATTATCCATAGCTCTTTAAAGCTACTCCTTCTCCACCATAACTAATATTTGTATGCAATCATATAAAAATCATTACTAAAATTCAGATTCATAATATCTGCCTTGTAAGCTACCTTTTCAAAGAGAGAATGTTAAGCTAATATTATGTCTATTTATTATACCTTGTACAGCATTTGTTGCATTTCTCCCCATTTTGTTCATGGGAATAATGGTTTTCATTTGTAAGGCCTGTACCTGTTTCATATTGCTCTTAAACACAGCTATTCCAACAGATTATTTCATAAATGTGCCTTTTTCTTTATGAGATAAAAACCTTTATCTCCTAAACGATTCCTGGTGCGTGAGAAGTCAGTGATTTACGTACATATCTCCTTTGGGGTGAGGGGTGGTGGTGGTTGCCATCTGCCTGGAAGAAGCTGAACTCGACCCTTCTAAAGTACGTAGAATTAAACAGGCTTTAAACTAAGCTCTGTAGAGATAATTGTGGCATCAGAAATGAGCTTACTAATTTTTTTTTTTATTATTTTTTTTGCCTTCAGGCTGTGAAAAGTTTCACAGCTTTGGTTTCAAGCACCTGCATTGTTTAATTCAGGAACTAAAGCAAGTTAGAGATCATTCAGCTCTGTTTACATAATACTTAGCCATATCTCTGATTGGCAGTGTTGCATGTACCCTAAAGATGATTTATTGCCGAGCTGGGAAACACTAAAATAATGTTGGAGTTATGATCAGAGTGTGTGTAGACTTGGTATTGGTAGTGGCCACTCTCAAAGTTTAAATTCCTGTGCTTTAGCAGAAGCAGCGCACAGACCATGGTGTCAGTCTGTCCTGCCTCCCTCGGGCTCTGCCCTGCATTGGCAGAAGTGTTTGCTGTCATCCAGTACCACGCTGGGGTAGAAACTGCTCTGACTTTTAACCATATGCACTGGCAACTGTTGTCTTCTCCACTCTGTAAACTCAATCCTTGTCTTCCATCCAAAACTAAGTCTGGGTCTTTTTTTTTTTCTTTGTGGTGTCAGATGTGAATAGCAAAGGAGGAACTTTTTTAGGCCTCACAGCTAGATTTTGTACAGAGAGTGCTAAAGCTGCATATGGCACAAATACTGGAATTATCATGTGTGTGGGCATGTAACAGGCAAAGGAGCACTAGCAAGTCACTTCTGCAGGGGGGAAAAAAAAGAGAGACAGACAAATCTGGGAGGAAATAGGGCCAAACAATATTAGTTCAGCTGTTCTCTTATAAACACCTCATGACCGGCACTGAATTTGACCATAGAATCAGTTTCACTTTCTTTACCTCGGGACCCTGGGTAAGCAGATGTAAACCACCTTCGTTTCAAGATCTGACCTTAAATCAGCTCGTGGCTGTGGAACAGTTTGGTGAAGTTTATAAGTAAAATTACTTAGCTGAAGGTGTGTCAGATAGCTATAGGTAGTATGAGTGGTATTAAGCGCAGTATTCCTAAGAAGGAGGAATCATCTTTCTGTTGAAAGAGGAGCAGTTACCCCTGGTGAGGCTGCAATCATAAAGCTGATTTTTTTTTCCTGTCATATTTTAAAGAGAAATTTTACTGTCTTAAAATCTTTTGACATCTACTGAAAAAGACCTTTTATAAATTAGGCTAAATGGCAGAGACACTGCTGATCAATGAATAATAATTTTACTCTAACCCACCAGAAAGTACAGGGTGACCCACCTTTTAAGATATTATACTCTTATGATTTATTAATAGAAAAAATATATAAAAAATTTACTACAAAATCATGTAATACTTTGGACTTTTTTCAGCTATTTTCTTCCACAGTGATATGAGGAATGAGGCACAGTAGTGAGCTAGTCTTTCCAGGAGCATGTGTACTAAGCAGGTGACAGTGGTATTTGGTGGTTTAGTATATTGTGCAAACATGTAACTGCTGTAATTTTAAAAAGGTCACATTCCTTACATTAGTACCTTATTTTGGCAGAGTTAGAATTAGATTGAGACCTGCCTTTTCACCTTCTCCAGTTCTCACATAAGACACATTGTTAAAACTGTACAGATCTTACTAACAATAACAATCCTGCTTCTCTTCAGCTGTCCCAGCAACCCTTCTACAAGCGTGTCCAACAAGTAGTGATGAGGGAGAGCCTACAATGGCAATTGTGAACACTCCCAAGCACTGGTAGCCTCGTATGTCTTCTGTTTATTTTTGTGCACTTTTCTAAGTTTGGTGTTCTACCTTAAGAATTGAAGAGAATAGTTATTTTTCTGCAAATATCCACAGAAGTGAAATCTCTGGAAGAGATGTGTTGCCACCAATAGGTTATACTCCTTTGAAAGTGAAATAATTTATATGTGTGGTAAAAACTGGATTATGAATTCCACTGTGGATGTTGTGGGGAAAGGGAGGGAAAGGCTGTGGCTTTTCTCTTAGCACCTCTGTGCTGTGCATATATATGCAGTGATGTGATATATTGGTGATCTCGAGTATGTATGTTGAGATGAGTATCTCCTTGAAAACAGAGCTATTTAGGTAGGAATTGCACTGGAAAACACTGTACTGATCAGAAAGGATGGACATGCTGGTGTTTTTTTTTTACTTTTTGATCTAAGTGAAAACGAGTGAATAAGCCCAACTTTTGAGAGACATGAATTTGCATTGAATATTTTCTGCATTTAGATGGAGTCATTTTCCACATTGGTTACAAATAATTATCATAGTATTGTGACAGAGCATTTGAGCATATGTGATGGCAGAAGCTGTTTTTGGATGCAGGTGGAATTGCACTCTGTTCAAGTGAATTTGC
Organism: Phainopepla nitens; assembly: GCA_013400175.1. NCBI lineage: Eukaryota > Metazoa > Chordata > Aves > Passeriformes > Bombycillidae > Phainopepla > Phainopepla nitens. Next base: position 1,114,835 of record VXBQ01007751.1, read on the forward strand.
ATGGCCAGCTTATATTACCCAAAGAGCAATTGCGTGCATGCAGCCCACAAAATGAGCTCCAAACCCCCTGTGAGTTTCCCTAAGAGAATAAGCCTGTTAATTCAAGCAGTTTGATGACCTGCCAGGAACTTTGGAGTAAAGTCCTGTCTCTGTGAAAATCCAGTGGGAATCCTGCTATTAACTTCAACAGCTGCAGGATCAGGCAATACATTCCTAAGTAATGTCAGTGCTACATGTGGCTCCTATAGGCAGTAGTATTGTCAAAATAGGGATATTTATTTTACCCATTCATTAAAAATATACCAGAATTGGGGTTAAATAAAAAAAATGCTATAAGTAAGAATGACCATTGATTAACCGAGGAGAATATTAAAAATAAGTAAAAAATATAGTTGAATCTGGTCTAGTGCTGGGAGCACATGAGCAAAGTAATAACTTTTTCTTCTGTCTGTCTGCTGCTAAATTTTATGGATATGTGGTAAAAGGTTTTGTTTTACTATCCATATTGCAAAGGTCCTGGTAGTGTTTAGATTTTTACGTTTCATAATAAGGAGAAAACAATAGTCTGTGTATGTTACGGTTCCTCTGGAAAGTAAAGAAGGACTAAGATGTTCCATATTTTCATGTTTGCACTGCAAAGCTTTATTTGAATGCAACTAATTAAATTATGTCTGCTACATTTTCTCTGCAGCCTCTGACATACTGAAAGTTGTATGGTGTGCCAAAGAAATGCATTTTTATACAGTATAATTATATTAAAATGTCATTGACATTGTTGAACCTATAAAATATTTATTCAGCATGTAAAACGTAAAGTGTTAAAAATCTATTTTTTTTTAAGAGAAAAATCTTTAATCTAACAAGTAGTTTTGAAAGAATTTAAAATGTGATTGGAAAGAATACAGTGGGAATGAATTTCTTTGAAACATTGCATTCTATGTAGCAGTTTGGCTTACTTTTTATTTAGATTAAGCTTACTTTACTAAAAAAGCTTTTTTGAGTAACATGAATAGAATGTACATTTCAAAGAATTCACAGGTGATTTTTGCTTAGCCAGGCAGAATTCATGTGGGGATTTTTTAGACATTGGGCAGTTTATCTCTTCTCCCTCAAGTCTGTACTTATAAGGAGATATATAGAACTTAATAGGTTCATTGCTTACCTATATTCTTACTTGAGTCAAAGTTGAAATCATGATATAATAGTCCAGGAGTTTTCTCCACTAAGTGCTTTCTAAACTGTGGCTTTGCCATTTGCTGAACCTATTTTGCAGGCTCAAAAGAGTATCCAAAAGTTGTAAAGGAATCTTTACCGATTCCTGTGCAATGTCCTTTAAGCCTTCACTCTTTCCAGGCTTGTTCATTATTTCCTTATCTATAACTAGAGAGAGAACTAAAAGAGAACTCAGGACCAAATGCACAAAGGGTGCAATTTGCAATTTTCATAGCAAAGTGCTTCAGAGTTCCAAATAAAGGCTGGCAGCCTTCATATTTCACTTCTGCTCACTTTGGGGTTGGTTTTTTTGATGTTTTGTTGCGTTTTTTTTTAAGTTCTATTTTACTCATCAATATAAATTCAAAGGACAGCTGAAATCCATTGATATTTCTGTCCATCTACAAGAAGAAGGAGAAGGAAATAACTTTGAATTTGTATTCAGCTCAGCCAGGGGGCAAGTAAGAAAGAAAAAATGTCAGGCTACAAAGCGAGGCAATCCATGGGCAGGTATAGCCCTGGAAACAGATTAGAATACCTTAGGAGTTTCTCTGTCAGTCTTTAATGATGGACCTTTGCACCAGCTAAAAATGTGATGAAGTGGCACACGACCTTTTAAGTCTGATAGCATTTTTTAATGCAAGCAGAAGAAAGGAGGCTACCATAATTACCATGAGATTTCAAGTTTTCCCAGGAGGAGTCTGCCCAACTAATCCTGAGAGGATTGGCTGTAGCTCTTAATGTTGAATATTTACAGTGTGAACATAGTTGAAGTAATTTAATTAATGCCTATTCATTGGGGAAACAAAGATCCCCTACAGATCACCATATTAGTTGACATTTGATGAATGGTAGCTATTGACATTAAATTGTAGGAATTTAATGGATTTCAATCAAATGACCTTTTGATATTTTTGTGTGAGTTGTGTGTGGTTGAGTCAAATTTATCTGTAACTTGAAAATAAACACCAAAAAAAAGTTTAAAAAGATTGAGAGAAATGTTAAATATTGTTAGCTCAGTTCACTGCTCCCTGGATACCAGAATCCATCATATTAACTCATTCCAGGAATACTGTCTTGATTAGTCATTGCCAAACACTTACTTAGCAAACACTGCAACCCTTTCTCTTTTTTCAAATTACTGCCTGATTCAGAGATCGCTTGCCAAGAGTTTATATAGAGAATAAAAACATTCCAGGTAGAAAGTTTTCTGTTGTGCTTGTTTGATCATCACCTGCATCACCGGCCCTACAGAGTAGGAAAGGGTGTCCCTCTGAAAAGGGGAGCTGTGAAGGGATCCCCTGAGAACCTCCTGTGAGAACAGAGCTAACTGGCTGGAAAGCTGCTATTTCTTGGGCAAAGAAAGTAATTTCATGTCATTCTTCAAAATGGAACTTTGTATCAGTTACACTTCAGTTGTCAGCTTGGTGCCCAAGAAGTTGTAGAGCAAAGTAATTTTACATACTCACTGTGCTTCTGCTCAGGTTTCTGAAGTAATCTCTGGTGTCTTCCCAAGAGGGAGTTTTCCTACTGTATTTAGCAAGAAGTGTGAATGTCTCTGATGGAGATGGTGAGCCTCAGAGGCCTCATAGCATGGTTCTATACAGAAGGAATCGTCAATGAGGTTCTTTGTGTGAGTGTGTCCTGCTGCCTTCAGCATCGCTTGTGTGCCTCTGCCCTTCTGACTGAATCGTCCCTTCTGAGTTATCTCTGTCCACTCAACTGGCCCTTGGCTGCTTCCTAGAAGCACTTTGTCCCTAACCACCCCCACACTGAAGCTCCAGGTGTTGCAAGTTGTAACCAGCCACATTTCCTGCGGTTTGCCACAAGTGCCACAAAATACATCACCGCGAACAGGGCTCTGTGTGTCTGTGCAAAAAAGAATGAGTAGTTGTATGTTTCATAATAGCAAGAATGACATATTTCTCCTTTCTTTTGTTCACTGAATCATTTGCTTTAATTTATTTCAAAAGAATAGAGAACAGACAGTTGTTTGCATCTTGCAATCATCAAGTCTAGGAATTTTGTGATGAAAAGGCTAGAACTAAAAAAAAAAATAACTCTATACTGTGATCTCCCGACTTCCAAAGCAGTCTGTGAGTATTTCTAAATTTATGTGTAAGGCATATATTAAAAGCAAATTGTGCTATGCTTTATTAAAATTCAAGAAATCACCTTTTTAGTGAAATCTTAAATTCAAATGACTCTGTGTGTAGAAATAATTTTTTCAATGCAGATGTTGAACGAAGGCTCATGGTACTGTGCTGTTGTTATTCTTTCCTTGAGTGTCCAATTTTAGATTCAAATCAGCGGGGGATTTGCAGAACGGGACCTAAATCAGATAAGACAGGTAGATGGACTATCAGGAGGAGAAAGGAGGGATATGGAACAGTGTGTTCCACACTTCATTTTGATTTGAAACACAGTATTTAGGTCCTGTAGAATGCCAGAATACTCTTTCATCCCATTGATACAGCGTAGCTCGCTATCAAAATTAGAAATCAAATCAAAACAAGTTGTAGGACTGCAGTCCTTGACAGTATATTTTAGCTGATTTTTATTTCCCTGAATTTTGGAGATTTAACATATCTTAATGCCTAGTTCCATAAGCCAGTTCTCTTAAGAGAAAACAAAATTCTGAAAAAGAAACATAGCTCTTGTAGATTATTTCTTAACTGGATTTTTAAACTGGCTTTTGAGCTTTCCTTCAGTTTTTATTTTCAATATGAAGAGAGCAAAGGTCTCTTGTTATTTTCATGTCTATTTAATTAGTCTCTCAAAATTTGTTTTTACGCTTAAATTCTAGCTCCCTTAGTAATTGATGATTGCATGGGAAAATTCCTTTTAAATGTACAAAAGAAAAAAAGAAAATATATTTATGCTTGAGGGAATAAATTATTTCCTTGATATTACAGAGTAAATAATTTCTTCAGCGGTCACTGCTGTGGTTTGGATATCAGACTTAATAATTCAGTTCTTTTATTCATTATACTAAATCCTATAAATCCCCAGAGTGATGAAGAAAAGTCTATCAAACAAAAAGGCTGACAAGAATTAATGTAAAAATGTCCTTTGTTCTCACAACACTGGACACAATTCCTCATTAAATATATTGGTGGAGAAATAGCAACAGAACTCATCTGCATACCCCAGATAGTTTAATTTTATTCAGTGGATTTAATTGTTGTACCTGCAGATGGAAGATAATCTGCTGCATGCCATATAAACTTTGCAGAGTGGGAAATTCACTTTAAATTGCTTTGCTATTGAATCCAATTTTCATCCTCACTGAGGGAGAAAATATTTTTTCTTATGAATGGATGGTTCTATATTTTAACTACTTCACCTTTACCTTTAAGAATAACCCTAACAAGGACTTCCTTATTTTCCACATAGTGCTCCTAGCTATTTCTAGGATGCCTGTGTCTACCAGGAATTGTTCTGAATAAGTGAGAATTGCTGTCACTTTGGAGAATGGGGTTTAAGCACCACAGCCTTTTTCATTTTCCATAGTGATCAGCAAGCAATTGGCCACATCTCAGCCTAGAACTCAGTAGAGTTCCATTAAGAATGGATTAAATGCAGCAGCTGGGTTTCCTTCAATACCTGTGTGCAATTAGCAGCTTTTCCTCTGTTTCACGGAGAGGCTGGTGCACAAGGGCTGATTTGCTCATGCTGGGAAAATGGTATTTGACCAGAAGTGGAGTGGAGGAATGTGTGGCTTCTTTGCCTCTTCTGAAAACATACACCTCTTGTTATGTGGCAGATTGGCATTTAGCTTTCATACCTACTGATATACCAGCCCTGAGGAAAAAACACTGTCTTTCACAGAAATTTCTAGAGCCTGTTAGAATCTCCCACATCTAACAGTTAGGTATAGCAGGGGACTGGAGAGCAAGCACCAGTAGGATCTGTCCTCCGCTCAGTCAGTGAGGTTACTGTGGAGATTGTTTCAACTGTGAACAGAATGAAAGCCCTGAAGTACAGGAAAATCATCTACAAGCATGCACACCTTTAACCTATCATAGGATGAATAATTATTAAAAAGGAAAGCATTTAGTGGGGATGGGCAGGGTGAAGTTGTTTTCCTTTTAAGATGTGTTTGATTTAGCCAAGTGGGTGGACCTAACCTGAGCAAAACCCCTGGAGATTTTTTTTTTTTAATTGAGGGAGGAAAAGAATATATGAATTATTTTTCTTGTTTGATTTTTGAAGTAATCAAATAGGATTGTACATGTGGCACCCATATTTGTACAGTGCGAAGACTAGGAAGTGATTCGTGGAGTGTTTTTTTAGAGTTTTGGGGAAAATAGGGCTGGAATCTCTTTTACTGTATTATAAATCAGTTTTAGAGATGTATAGATCTGCCTCAGCCATGCCCCATTATGCCCAAATCACAATATTCCTGTGTCTGTAACATTTTTAGAGGTTGTGTTCTTTCTGTAGCTGTAGCTAATTACATTTTGTTGCAGTATAATTTCAGTTATTGTTTTAAATTGCAATTTCATCTCTACAAGAAATGTTGGCGAACACCGTTGCTGTGTTTTATCATTTCTTGGATGCTCTCACAGTTTCTTAGACTGTAGAGTGGAAAAGGAAGGGGCAGATGAGGAAGGTTGCACTAACACTCAACCAAGAAGGTTTGGAAACAGCAGCTCTGATTAAACCTGATATTCCACCATTTGTGCCTTCCTGTAAGTGTAGCTTGTTCTATAAGGAATCAAACAAAACAAAGGGGTTCTGTCAAAGCCTTGTAGGGAAAATGAACAAGCAGGTTCTAAAACTATCCAGTGTATTAACTGGCGTGCAGGTACTCTAGAGTATTTGTCAAACTTCACACAAAGAAATGTCCATCACATACATCATAGCCTGAACCTCATAGCACAATAGTAATAAACTCAAAAGATCATTTCCACCATGAAAACCGTCAGTGAGATTTTTCTTTCTTAAGGGATTTTTGGGCCCAAAGTGTGGTTAGAGTTTTCATGTTTAGAATTTCTTCCTGTTGTTTTGATAAGACCTGGATGCATAAAATTAAACCTCTCTTTTCTGCACTACAGTTCCAGGCTTTTCCCAGTCTGAAACATAATTTAGAGCGTTTTGATTTGAGAGTTGTGGAAACAATTGCTCTACTCCCACACTGTCATTAGCGGTGCTTCCCCCCCCCCCTCCACTTCCCTTGTGATGCCCAGAGAATTGAAATTGTGTTGTTCTCTTTGGGTCTCTTGAGCTGAATCCATTTCATGCTGAAATCAGTGAAATTTGGAACAGCTCTTTGTGCTGCTGTTATACTCGGGGGGGAATTTTTTCACATGAGAATTTTTCCTGTGCTGGATTAGAGCTGCTGCTGTGTTTCTCGGGCTGTAACTATCCCCTAGATATGACTTCAGCCATCTGGGAAAGAATTATTTAATTAAAGAATTAACTGTACCTTTGCACAGAGAAATGTAACTGCATACATCTAAGAGAGAAATGTAGGCCACACTTTCATAAGGAACACAATTGCAGAAAAAGCAGCTGAAAAATATTCCTTTGGGCAAATGAATGCCTAATATTTTAGGACTGAGAGAAGAGGTAAAAAGGAGACTTAGGTGTGAAATGGATGGACTATTGAACCTAAACAATACTCTGTGTAGACCAAAGATGAGTTTGTTGTTGATGAATGTTTGTTTGATCAGCTTTATAGTTCTCTTCATCGATAACATGGCAAATTTTAGGAAAAAGTTCTTTCATGAAGACATGTAAATATCTTCTATAGCGAGACTCAAGGATTTGATAGGACCAGCATATATTTTACTCATGGTCTAGAAATGCACATTTATAGATGAAAAAAAAATTCATTTTAAAGTACTTATAAGCATAAAAGACAAATCTACAAGATCCTGTAGCATCAAATTTAAAATAGAAAAGAGGAAATTCTGTTTCTATGTTATGGCAAATCTCAATCCACTAGGAGATTTTTTCAAAGTTGTTGTTGGGCTTTTTACGTTTGTTTGGTTTGGTTTTTTTGCTTTGTTTGTCTGTTTAAATGACTGCAATTATACATAAGAGAAAAAGAATATACAGAGAAGCATAAGAATTTCTTGGTAAGTATGAGCATAAATGGAAAGGATATAGTTATGTTACTTTTGCATTTCAAGCTGAAATAATCTGTGGTTGGAAATCTGCAGAAAAAGTACTGTGACTTCCTTTGCTATCTTTCTGATATAAAAATCTTCAGTACTAGATTTCAACATGACCTTTAGACTTGTGCAAGTCAAATAGCATCACTTGTTACATCTTGCGCATTATGAAGGTTCTCATTACTGAATGTTATTTTGTTTGTGTCTTTGAATTGTTGAATTCTCTCCAAAATGAAGTGTATTGAAACCTGATATAAATTTAGGAGGATGTTCAAGACTTACAGAGGGCTTGAGTTAGGCTTTATTTATCTTGTCATCCATGAGGCTTCATGTTTATCCAAAGGTTTTGGAATGGAGTGATCTGCTGGGATTCTCTGAGGACTTGCTATAAAATATCTGTTCCTACAGTTTTTAGTATAGCATTAAAAAAGAAGAGCCTTAAGACAAAAATACCAACTTTTTATGTTTGGTGGTTTGTTTTTATATTTTTAAAAGGGTAAACTATTCTGTTTTATGGCTTTTAAAATTTTATTTGTTAATGCATAATGAAGCAGTGACGTGGTAGTAAGTTAAGTTACGCTGTTGGGTTTGCTCCATGTCCTACTGTGATGTGGGCATGCATTTGGATTTTATTCTGCCTCTGGTTATTGTTGTGTGCATGTCACAATATGAAAGGATTAGTATATTTTCTTTCTTGAGCCTTTATTTCTCTGTGTTGTAAACATGGAAAAGAGGGTCATGTAAGTGCATTTGTTATAAGATTATTTACTGCACTGCCAACAGTATAGATAACATGTGCAAATAAACATTGATTTTAGCTTATAACTTTTGGGAGATTTGCAGTTACAAATACTGTAACTGCAAACTGGTAAAGTATGTACAGGCATTTCTCAGATCCTTCATAAAGCTTTTTTTTCATATGGAAAAGCATATTTATTCCTATATTTTCTTTTCTAAACTACAACCTTGCCATTGCACTATGGCTTTGTAGAACTTTGTTAAAAACAAATTCCTTCATTCAGAACCCCAAACCCTTAATATCACAGACTGAATACCAACCACATAGTAATTTTATTATTCAATATTTATTTAATACTGTGGAATATACATTCACAGTAATTAATTAATTTCAGTGAATAAAGATAAAACTTTGTTGCTTAATAATTAAATTCTACAATCAAATAGAATTTTATTTATTACAAGAGTGCGCTCTTTTAGAAATAGTGCACAAATGTTAGTATTGCTATAAGGTTTATTATTATCATTATCATTATTATTATACAAACCTATAAAAATATATGGCTTAAACTAGAGAAAGAACAGCCTTAGCTTATTTTAAATGTGACGATAACTTCCTGACGTCTTTTTCATGCTGCCAGTCTGATGGACTTCAGTTTCCATGAGATTTTTACCAGGCATTTCCACTAAATCCCCTATGTCATTTTTATTAGAAATAGAATTCAGATTCTGGCTCAGAACATTGCTGGTGAGGATTAGAACTTAGGGCGAGTTGCATTTCCAGAAAAGCAGGAGCAACGCAGACATTGTTGGTGTATTCATAAAGCCCTTCCTAAGAAGCCTGGGCTGGCTTTTGTTTGAATAATGGATGGCTCAACCCATTTCTCTCTGGGCTCTGTATTTGAAAGATTTTTTGTTCTCATTAGCACAACACATAAAGTCTTTCTATTTCTTTCCACACTGTGCTGCACTTTTATTATATTTTTGTTTGCTACTGAGATGTAAACCCATCAGTGCATGATCAGGTGTCAGTCATGCTCTGTCATATCCGATTTGTTTTGCTCTCTCTTTGGAACTTTCTCTCTTAATTTCACAGGTGAATTTGACATTCAGGGTCTCTTCCTGTGCTGATTATCCAGAGATAATGAATGCTGCTTGTATATGCATGTATTTTCACCTTAATATAAAAAAAGTTTTGACATTCAAAAAATAACACATCAGTCATAGACTTCTAAATATAAATAGATTAATCAAAGAGACCTTGATTTCTCAGTGCTTCATTCAAATTATGTTTATTTGTGAATCTTAGTTTCTAAAGAAAGTATAATTACCTATGTGATGTTACACCTTTATGGATTTTGACTATAACTTTGGTATCATTATGGTTTTATAGGGGGCTAAAAGAATAAAAAAGACAAGGTATTTCAGCTGAAAGAAAAAATTGGTGTGAGAATAGCTGTGAATAATTTCTCCTTTTGGCAATCAGTTGTATATTGCCATATGGAGCTTCAGATGAAAGAATAATTTTACCATTGACTTCAGTGGGGCCTCTTGCCAACTCCTAGAGCAGAGCCAGGGCACGGGACCTGCAGCAGTTGCTGAAATGGCTGGGGGAGTAAGGCCACAAGAGGATGGGGAGAATTACATGCCTGAGGTGTTACTTCACAGTGTGATAGGAGTGGCTAGGAATAAAGCTTCACTGGTTTTAATGTCTTTACAAAGTTGGACAAAAGTCATGGGAAAGGTCCAGGTTCCATCCTGGCATGGCACAAAAGCTAAGAGGACACCACAGAGTGCTTCAGAACCAGTCATTTCCCACATCATGGAGGTGCCCTTCCTAACCATGCCGTAAAACTCGTGGGTTGAGGTTAAACACAGTCGATGACTCTGTCTTGTCATGTTTTGTCTAATTTCAAACTAATTTTGATACTGATCTTTCTTAGCATTCCTAAGTTTTTCATTAATAAATGAAGCAGCAGATCATAGGAAATACTCAAATGTTTTGAGTGGGGAAATCCACAGGGTAATCTTTTAACACTCTCTAAGGCAATTAGAGAATCTCTGTGAATGACATTTCCCCTGAAATACATCTTGATTTCAAAGTTAGCTATATCATGTAATATTTACATCCATTCAGAATTCCCACTGATGTGTAAGAATAGATGCTTTCTTGGTTCCATACACATAATGTGGTGAGGTGAGGGGATGTAAACCACTTTAATTCTAAGAAAATGGCTCACCAAGGGTCTGTGAACCCTAGCTCAGAATGGCATAAGAGTCTGGACAATCATGCAGTGTTTTTGTATTGTTCTGAGTAGATGACTGTAATATTTTTAACTTGTGCACCATTAAAGAACTGGAAATTGGAAATTGGTGTAGTGCTGTTATCTTTGGGGCACTAACTCATGCCAGCCAAGAGTTAACTCCAGAGGGGTAAATGATCCATGCATGTCAGGCACATGCTATGTATCAGGCCTAATCTAATTTGGTATGACTCCAATCAAGTGTTGGCTTTAAGGCAAATTCTGGAAACTTGCTAAAATCCTTTCACATTATGAATTAGAAGATTTTCTTAAAAGCACGCTTAGTGAAAAACAAGGAAAACAAAACTAGAACAGTAAGGAAGGTAATAACAAAAGGCACATGTGAAAGTATCAAATACACTGAATTGTGCAGGCAACAGCTACCAGTACCCGAAAGGGAAGTCATAGCTGAGCTGGGAAATCCTTTAAACATTCAGACTGTGAAGCACCTGGATGCATGAAAGATTTTCCAAATGTTCTATGTACAATAGCATTATGTTATTAGACTGCCTAAAATTATGCAGGGTTTTTAGGATTTGGTTCCTAACTGAAAGGAAATCCAGTACTGACTGCTCAGTAAAGGGAGCAGCTGTCCAAATGCTGCAGCCAGAAGCTCAAGTCATAATTGAGATGAGAGGGTTCTTGATGGTCATTACAAATTGACGTGTCTTTTAAGCCTCCTTTCAAGAAATTTGTTCTCTTTCCTTTCCTCGGCTATTAACTGCCATGAACTGAACTAATCCTGTACATTGAGATGTGAGGGAAGAGTAGGAGAATTTCTCCTGCTATTAGAAGTCACAAGTTCCAACTTCCATGTCTTGTGAGCTGCGAGCTTTTTTTTTGTCTGTTTGTTCAAGTGCAGTTTCCAACTGCTTTTCCCTCCTTGCATCATTGGTTTCTTGCAAGGTCTAAACCCACATTGCTTTTTCACTCATCCTTCCTGGGGCTTAATCTGCTCGCTTTGTGCCAAAACTCTTTTACCTCGAGTGCTCAAAAAACACACAGGTGTTCAAAAACAGCAGTGCTGGGTTAGCACTTGGACTCAAATGTCTTCTCCAGTCTTGGAAGTGTGAGAATTCTGTGATTCTGGGCATGTAACTCAACTGCAGCCCTGTCCCCACAGGTGAGGCCCCTGTCACTCCCCAGCCCAGGGCAGGAGGCAGCCCGTGCGCCTTGGCCTTGGGCCACAGCTGCCCCCATCCCTGCACAGCCTGCCCCAGTTTTCAGGCCTCGTTCTCCAGCTGGAGTCCAGGTCTGGGCTTGGTACCAAAGCAGGGCTGGAGGCAGAGCTCAGCGGGGCTCAGTGCTGCACCTCAGGGTGTGTCGCTCTCTCTTGAACTCCGGAGACTTAATTAGGGATCATAGTCACTAGATCACTAGATCAAATCACATAGTCACTAGATCAAATTTAAGTGCCCAACATAAAGGATAAGGTATAGAACATTCTAAAGCATTTTGTATATGTTAGTTCTTCATTATTTTCAATCAAGGTTGCAAATGAGCTGTGTAAGGAGGGTACATCAGTGGAAATTGCTGTGTGGTTGAAGTGCATGTGAGTACAATTACGTACATGCCACTTTCTGTCTGCTGAGTTGTGTTTTCCACTTAGAGAGCGACTGGTGGAACATACATTGACAATTTTTTCTTGAATTTTCTGGAAGGTAACCATTGTGACTGCTCAGCCAAAATCACTCTGCAAGATTCAGAGCATGTACAATTTCCAGCCCTCTTTCCCAGTGTGATTTGCTGTGGTAGTGAACTGTGCATCAAATTCTTGTCAAAGCCTTCTAAATGGCCTTTCTAAAATACTTCTAGAAATGTAATTGGAATGTTAATTGTAATAAGTTGAGCTCTGTGACATTCTCATAAATCTGGGTAAAGTGCAAGAACTCTACATTTATACTACTCTAATGAAAAACACCAGGACAGGGTCTAATGAAAAACATCAAGGCAGGGTCTTAAAACATAAATGGTGTCCAATTTCTTTGCAAACTAGATTTGTATCTGAAGTTTCATTGATTTGAATCAAAAAGTAAAACTGGCTTTCTATTGCTCTCTAATCCACACAGTTAAATTCTTCCCTGGAGTGGTAAGGGTATAGTGGATCACATGGATAGTGATCTCAAACAAATTTTCACCCATGTAAAAGGCTAAATTCTCTTATTACAAGTAGGTTAAATTACATATAAAATACTAGTTTAGGTGTAAAATTGTCTGCACAATTGTTTGTGTGCTCAAATTAAAGAGTAGTTGGTAAGAAAATTGATTTTTTAACTAAACCCTCGAAGCCTGTAGGGGCATATAATTCCTTTGGGCTAGATCATTCTCTCCTGAAGAAAGCCTCAAATAACAGTGGCTTCTCAACAGGTACTTTCAGGGAGGAGTGTCAGAATTTGTCTGCTGTCAAATGGGTCAATAGAACCAATCCTATGAACACCTCTGATTTTTTCCACTGAGTTCTGTTAGCTTAGAGAATGATCCCAAGGTCCCATGTCTCCTTTTAATGTGGATTTCTGTATTTGGAAGTGATTTCACATTAAAAGTCCCAAACTTACGATTTCTTTACAGTCTTCCCAGATGCAGGAAGAAAAGGTGTGTGCTGCAGTGTCTCCCTGGCCCAACAGCCCAGAGGCAGCTGTGTGGCTGCTCTGGCCAGATAGGCGTGTTGGGTTTGCATCTGCAGGGGCTGGCACAGCTGTCCCCAACCCCTCTGCTCTGAGGGACCAGCTCTCCACACCAGCACACTCCAAAAATTTTGGCAGCCAGTTTCAAAAAGCTCTGTTTGCCTCTGTTGTACAACAGCAGTTACTGTTGGAACTTTAGAGACCTGATAATTTTGTATTATTCAAAAGGAAAATTTGATTTGCCTCCTGAAAATTTTGACAGGTTCATAATGGCAGCAAGATAATGGATATAATTAATTCTCTGAAATGAAGTAGTAGAAACAGTAATAGTAACACTAGTGTAATGTATTGCTCTGATTTTTTAATGTTAATTATATCAGTGAATTATTATGAGGTTAAAATATTTAAATAGAGCAGCTTGCAATTTTTCTAATTGCTGCATTTGTGCATGATGTAACCTGATAAATATTTGTACAAACAGACTGTCTTTTCCCGGGAATATAAAGATATTGCAAGTATTGTAGGCTGGAAGAGAAAGTGTCTGACACCCAAACAGTTCGAGTTTTAAGCCTTTAATTAAGTGTCTTCTACCCTATATTCAGAAAGATGCAAAACCTAATTAAAAACTGTATTCAGTTGAACATTTAGCCTGAAACTTGGGAAATGCAAATTATCTTGAGTGCATTGTACTAGGCTTTAGTCATATTTCTTAGTCTTGGTGCCCCAATCTAACATGTGCAAGATGTTATCTGGGAGAGATTTTGGTGGAATTCCCATTAATTAATCTGAAATGCTTAGAATTAAAGCAATAAGATGCCATAGAAATACCTGTGAATTTGGACTTGAATATAAATTGATTTAAACAGATGTCAAAGAGATCCAATTTGAAATATTAGTAAAACTATGTTTATTTATCGATGGGGTTTCCTTTGCATTAGGTACTGCAATAACACCTTGAATAACAGAGTCCCCAGAGGATGTAAGACTTACACAAATACAATTTTGAAGATAATTATTTGTTTATTCAGAAAAAGATAGTCATTGAAACAGCAGCACATGCTATAAATCTCATTAAAAGTTAAAAAATTCTCTGAGTATGTTCCATGTGTATCGGTGTTTCCAATCAGTGCAACTGTCCAGGGAGCAAGCTGGAGATTCTGGCAGTGTTCAAACAATTTTCCCTCCCATCACAGTGCCTTCTGTCAAACTGAGAGGAGAACTGTCTTCTGTTTATCCAGAAATTATCTGCTGTTTCCCTGGAGTTGGTCACTTGGTGCCAGTGGACATCTGGCCTACTCTGTCCTGTACAGAGATGACAGAAGTGCACAGTGCTCCATTTCCAGAATTTTCCTTGTCATTGACACTAATTTGCAGTAATATAACTTAACACAAAGTATTGTAGAGAAGGAGGCCTCTGTGACTGTGTGCAACAAAATGTACAGCTTGTTTTCAGACTGCTTTCCTTTTTCTACTGGAAACATGTCAGGATGCAGTGAATATCTTCTGCGAGCATAGCCATATGTTTCCCCTCTGCACCCATGTCAGGACCCATATGCTTGCCTCAGTTTGTTTTCTCTGCATGCTCTAGGATTTTTCTGTGGCCTTGTCTCTTTATTTGTCTGCAAATAACTTAGCTTCTGTTTTGAGCTGAAATTTGTGTAAAGAAACAATTGTTTTCTAATTAAATACACATTAAACCTGATGGAAAAGTAAAGAGCCAGGACAGCATTTCAGTTCAGCAAATCCTGCTTTGCTTAAAAGATAGCAAATGAATTCTTCCCTCACTAAGTATTTTTAGGTTTAGGAAGATATGTGTTGCAGTGATGATTTAGTGCTTAACAGCTTGTGCACTAACAAAGAATCTTTAGCAGGCAGCCATTGACAGTTAAAAAGATAACCTGCTGATTAGAAACCTAAAGGACATGAAACTGACTTTAGCCAGAAGTTGAAGCAGGTAGCTCAAATGTTGGACATCCAGGTGTTTCAAAAGAAACTAGCTGGGAATTATTAGAGATGGGTTCTGCTGTAGCTGCTCTTGCACTGTATCTTATTTTCAAATTTATGAAGGTATAAAACTAAAATTATGCAAATATCTACTACAGGAGTAGTGTTACAGCTTTTCTGACTACTGCAAGTAAATTCCTAGAAACCTATAGAAGTAAATGGGACTGTAGTGGTGAGAAAAGTCTGGAATCCAGCAGTGTCTCTCACGGACTGAGCAAACCAGCCTGCAAACTCTAAGGCACTTCAGTTAGTAAATATAGCAGAGAGGGCAAGAGCATAAGTTTATCTACTTTTATGTGGAGCTGTACCAAATTTATCCACTTCTGCATACCTCTAGGAGACAAAATAAGTCAGTTTATCTGCTTCTAAAATTAAATAACACATTACAGAATGAAACCATGCAAGGAAATGAGCATATGCTGTGTGACCTTAGTTGAGAATTGAACTGTGAGAAGAAAATTCTCAAGTTTCTCATTCCTCATGCATCTCTTTTTTTTTTTTTCTATTTTAGTGTAATATCTCCAGATATCAATGCCTTTTATTAGATTAATTGCCCTAAAACCATACCCTTCCAAAACAGACTATTTGCTTATCTGTACAAACTAGTGATGCTTAGTGAATTTTTCGCATTAGAGTTACATCAGTCGCTGCTGGTACGTCCATCTTATGAACTCTGCCTTCTTCTTGTTATCCCAAAAAGGTAAAATGACTTATCCTGAGATATCACTGCAGCAGGGGAATGAGTTAAAGCCTGTCCTTTTCCCTTTCTTTATAATATCTCTTGGAACAATAAATTACCACCACACGATGTAAAAGGCAGATAATTTATTGTCATTTTTCAAATGGTAATTCTGCCCAATATGTTAAAATGAGTCTTTTAAAAGAAGGATAAAAGCTTTCTTCTCATTTGTCCGGGGCTTTTTTCAAGTTTCTGGTATGGAAATGGAATTTATTTACAAAAAATATCAAACTTGTGATCTCAAGGCAAAAGTGATTTAAGGAAAATAGCAGAGAAGAGGAATTTATTGGTCAGTGAACCAACAAAATGCTGAACAGATTAAGGATATGAAAAAATCAATCCTATTAATCTTGTTAAAGGAGTTTGTGAAGTCAAAATGTTTTTAAATACTAGGTGTCCAAGAATGGATGCACAATTAGCATTGGTTGTTTTTAATCATCCCAAGGACTCAGTGTTATTGTTGTTATTGGACTTTTTTTCCCCTCAAAATATGTTCATTAAGACTTGTTAATCAACAAAGTTTGATTTCAGCAACTAAATTACAAAATACAGCAACAAGACTATTTTTTTTCTCCATTGTTCTTCCTTTCTTTCTTTTTTTTTTTTTAACTTTAAAATGGCATCTTTAAGAGGTGCTATTGTCTCAAGACTGAGGCTGACAGTAAACTACATAAACTGAAAGGTAATAGAAGGCTTGTGTAAAGCCAAGAAATGCTGATGAGAGATCTTCGTGGGGAGGAAAAGGCTCAAACACCTCTGAAGCAGCAGTGAAATTGCCTTTTTGCAGCCATGGGGTATTTTTGCACCCTTTGGTGTAACTATTCTGCTGCCATCATGTGTGCTTCAGCAGATGGCCTTCTCTGCATTCTTAGCATCTACACAGCTCATTTCTGGGACAATAAATACAAACTCGCTCTAGGCCGGTGACAAACCTGCAAGTAAGGCTATGCAAATAATTGACAATCACTTGGGCAGACTAATAATACCTATAATAATATAAATATTTCAAATTAGGGAAAAAAGCTCCTGTATTTGATGCCAAAAGAAGTAATTTGGGAGTTGAATTGATCATTCTGCTTTAAAAGAAAAACAAAACCACAAACAAAGGGGAATTGTTTTTCTTGTACTCAAAAGAAAAGCAGAATAAATGTTACTCAAAAACCTGCTGGAAAA
The DNA here is from genome assembly GCA_013400175.1 of Phainopepla nitens. NCBI lineage: Eukaryota > Metazoa > Chordata > Aves > Passeriformes > Bombycillidae > Phainopepla > Phainopepla nitens. The sequence continues at coordinate 1,131,750 of VXBQ01007751.1, forward strand.
GAAAAGAGTAGTGTTCACATTTTATATACTCAAAGTAATATTGTTTACACATACAAAACACAGCACTCTGGTTCAGTTCTCACTTCTCAACAGAATCTCTTGTTCACTGCTAATGCTTCAGCTGCTCTAGATCAATCTTCTGTGGATTCTCTGCCTGCTTTTGGAAGTAATAACCGTGTCTCAGAAGATCTGGAAGTTTTGTATCCTGTGTTGCAAGTGAATGTCTTAGGGAATAAAGCTCTTTTCTTGCTCAGTTTCTGACTGGAGAGTGACAGAGAGAGAAAAGATCAAAATGCCTCAGGGGAAGGGTGGCCTTGATGTCAAACTTGCTTTACTCAGGAATTTCTTTTGGACTGTCAGTTATAGGGAGATTTTGAAAAACGCTCTATCATTCCCCCCTCAGTTTTTCCCCTTTTGATAAAAAAAATAGGCTTAACTAAAATTCTTATTTTTACCCAGAAGTTCATTAAAGTTTGTCTAGATTTCTCTCTGATTTATCATATAGTTCAATTTAATTTGAAGTTTTCTATACAATAAATAGAATGCTAGGTAATAGCATTGGTAGAGTTATTTTGTTATTTTTAATAATCCATTATCCAAGCAATAAAATAATTTAAGCAGCTCAAGAGTAGGGAATCTTTCATCACAGGGCCATTTTTATCATATCTAACCTGAAGTAATTATAACCTTTGGATATTGTCTCGTGACCAGTGAAGTAAGTTGCCGAGAACAGCAATAAAAAATAAAATACCTGCATCTTCTCCACTGCTTTTTCTTTGCACAAAATATACGTACTGCTATTCTGGGGATTTGTAGTTTTCAGCTAAAAACATTTTGTGGGCTTTCAGCATGACATCAGGCAATTTTTAATGTTGCTCACCTCTAAAATGGGCAAACCATTTACCCAGTAGTTTTCGTGGATCAAAATGCAGAGCAGTATGAGAAGAAATTGGCTAAAGTGAAGAGAAATTCATTTAATGACTTATTGTTCTGAGCAATAGTGAGGTAATAAAGAAGTCCAGTTAAGTATCACAGTACTCCAAAGAATGAGGCTTAAGATACAAGGAAACACTTGTCATAGTTTGTCATTTCTCCTTCATCTAAGTATCTAGAACTGGTAGCTAGTACTATCCAGTGCAAATGAAGAGCAGAAGAAGACCCGATTCTATCACACAAAATGTTTCAAGGAGGACTGGCTCCTCATGCTGCTAAGAGCTTCCTCTGGTGGCTCCTGAATTATCCTAGTTGATGTGGGTGCTTAAAGTAATTTCCAGAGTGTGGCTTGTGAAAATGAACAGGATTTGGCTTGGTGTGGCTGGGTAGGTAGGAATAACAGAAGGATTAGCTTTTTAGACAGCCCTGAGGAGGTAAAAATGAAGGCTTTTTTGGGGGGACTTTGAATGAATGTGAAGCAGCCATGAGATCATGTCTTTAAGGCACCATTAGCAAGCCTAGAGTAAATGCATCAAGATTAGTGGGATCACCTGGAATGAATTCATAACCAAACTCAGGAAATCTGGACTTGCAACAGCTTTCAGGAAGTGGGCTTACAAGTCCATCTCTCCTGGGATTTCTGAAGGTAGAGTTAGTTTGAAAGCAACTTCCAATTTTTTGCTTTTTCTTTTTCTTAATGATGGTTAACAGCTGTTTCATGCAAGTTATGATTAGAGTGTCCAGGCAAGTCCTGTTCAGCTGTTGATTAGTGGTTATTTTAATGAATGTTATCTTAACTCAAATGAATATAGCAGGCAGGGAGGCAAACTAGAGGAGACACAGATGTCTATCAGCACTAACAGTCAAAATTAAAGGACCTACTGCCAAAAACCCTGAGCTGAACCTTGTAACGGTCTGTTGAGTTCAACACAGCCAATATAAAACATGAATAGTACAGGTCTCCAAGATAAAATCCTCAGTAGTGCAGATGCTGGTTACTCCAAAGGAAAAGGTTTCCCTTTTAAATTTTGTTTCCATCAGAGAAGCTAGCATTGCATGAAGAGCTGTCATCAGCTCTGCCCCAAGGGCTGGGGGAGGTCCAGGCGACCTTCAGCACAAACACAATGGTACAAAGCTGTGCTGCTGCACTGATGGATAAAGGGGATTGGATAAAAGCTGCAGTTGTGGCCTAAGGGTTTTTGAATCCCTTGTCATTATTCTCCAGAAGTACACACAGGGTCTGACTAAGGGCAGATCAGACCTTGTGACTGCACTCTATGTTAACTGCATTTTTTTTAAATTTCATTTTCATAATTCTTCTTCAAAGATATGCTTAATTCCTGTTTTTAAATTTGAAAATTCATGCACATCACAAACTTTTAAAATTTAACTTACCCTTGTTCCCTTGGACTTTCAGGATTTCTTGGTCACAGTCTGGTGTATTTTGTCTGGAAAAAATTTAATTGAAAGGAGTAACCTTTCAAAAGGTGTTCAGAATACTCTAATTTGGCTTGTTTGCCTCTTCCCTTATTTTTTCCATAGCAGTTCTGATGCTAAGCTGTCCTCAGTCTTGTTGGCCTTTCCTAGTTTTTCAGTCTGTGTTGAAGCCAAATGCTTCGATATGTTTAGCATATTAATAGATACACACACGAAAATCAATCCTGCAACAAAACTTTATGGGACTTCTGTGGCCTTTGCTTCACTAAATTAGTGTCATATGTAGTTCTCTATGAAGTTCCTCTATATTTATACAAATGTACTCAAAAGGAGGTTTTTTGAGTTTCTACTTTCCTGAGTAACAAGAGGATCACATGCTGTGTCAGGGAGAATGCCGCTATTCATGAGTGAATTCCTCTTGAGATTGATGAAATTTCTAATGAATGTTTGGCTGTGGTATCTCCCTTACAAAAGCAAAGAAACTGTAGATTTAAAAATACGGCTTCAGTGATATTTATTTCACAGAGCAGCTGCAATTCTTTCCCCATTCAGAGCTTCCTGGTTCTTACACGTCACATTTCCAGTTATTTAGGAGGAAACATAATTCATCATAACTACATATCAACTGTTATGTCACCCTTCTTAGCATCACATGCATTTCAGTGATAGGAAAAATGATGGTAAAAATAAAGGATTGTTAAAAAATTAATTTTACTTTTGCTGTGATGACCATGACACTAATCTCTCTGGGTACGGCAGATTAACTGTATAATGGAAGCACACAAAAAACAGCTCCTAAATTAATTATAAATGGATAGAATAGCCTCTAAGGTTCAGTTTTAGTAGTGGGCATTTATTAAATATGCATTATAACATATTTCACGTTTTTATGTATTTATACGGTTTGTACTGTAGAGGGAGGCAGCTTCGGAAAATTGGAGAGAGGCTTTATTTGAAATTAATCACAAAATAGCAGCAAGGAATATTTGTGGTTTTTTTTTTCCTCTGACTGCCTCCCTCCTCAGCTTGAGTTTAAGAAAATAAGCTTGAAAGTGCTACTGTGATATGGAAGGATCGGAATGTCTAAATCATATTTGTCTACCTTTAGCCAGAAATGTCTAAAAATGAATGCCCTAAAAATGTTCCTGGTGCTGTGGGGACAGTAGGAATGTGTTTGGAGGAGTTTTCCAAGGATTAGTGTGTTGACTGCAGTTGAATTGTCTTGGGACAATACAGACAATGGTCTATTCCAAACAGTATCTTGTAGCATGAGCAGGAGTCCTTTACAGACAGTAGTTATAAAACACTGACATGGAAGGACTGAACTTTGGAAAGAGGTGGAACTGCTTCACCTCTATTCCTAATGAACTAATTTTAAATTAAAATACAGAAATTAACAATTTGAAATTATGGCAGTTGGTCCTGGCAGGAGTTTCATTTCGTATTTCATATGAAGAAGAAAATTCTCCAGAAAGCCAATGTTGCCACAATTCTTTTTGCATTCAGAGGCTGGACTTGTAATCCAGAACTTTTAAACTATTTTCCAGATGTTTTCTAACACATAGCTAAATCCAGTCTGCTATCCAGTGTCCGGATTTTACACTTTACTCAGCCTAAAATACAACTATATCACTGACCTGACACACTAGCAGACTTTAAAAATCTGGATTACTATAATAGTCCAAGAATAAATTCAACATTTAGAAACATTATATCTTTTTCAAAAAAAAAGCTTTTTGCAAGGAACTGAAGTAATCATTTTCTGGCCATACACATTGATTGCTTATTTATTTTTGAAGAAGCTCAATTAAATATTAATTTTATGTTCCTCAGAACTCAGCCTAAGCCTGGTGTAGGAAATAAAAACCCAAATTGCAGCCTATTTAATTTGTTGTCTTCATTCTCCTGCATATAAATACAAGTTTTAGACTCATTTTATCTTCTACCTCAAGTATCACCAAACCATGTTTGTAAAGTATTAGTAGCTATGTGCTGCCATCCTATGAGTTCTGCTCAGCAGTACTGAGGGCTCTGAGCATCTGGTGCTGTTCTCTTCATTGGCATCCTACCATCTAAAGTCTGAATACTTCTAAGTGTGTGATCATTCAAGTGTTGAATCTTGAAAATTGAGATTTTTTTCAGAGCAAAATAGATTCGACTCAACAGCACTGTAGAGAATCTTCTGTGAAGAGTGGGAGGCCTCTCAAAGGTAATGGTGAGATAAATATTTTCCTACAGTGTTGATGCTCATGAACGATGTTTGAGCCAGAGAGGTAAACCACAGTAGTAGACTGGCTTTTGTTTCTAGAAAAGTAGTGTTAAAAGACACGGATAAAGTTATTGGCTGTTTGGAAATAAAGTAACTTTCATTAAAATTTTGATAACAACTTCACAGAACAACAACAAAAAATCCATGTTTGTGTTTTCAAAAACAATCAAAAAAATCTGTCATGGATGAATACACAGAAGTGAACACAGGCAGACAGGGACCTTAAAATATTTTGATAATTATGTAAATTATACAGCAACTGAAGGATCAAAGCAGTAGGAAACCCTTATTGTCTCATAGATCTGGAATCTAAGAGAGAGCTCTTTCCAATAGTGGGAGAGTTGCAGGATATGAAAATGACCAGATCCACTACTCATCATTAAACAGTTTCAAATTTACTGTTAGGAAAGGATGAAGTGATATATTGTCTTCTCACAATATTTTTCCAGATGACTGATACGGGCTGCAGTCCCTGCACTCAGCACCCTGCTCTCAGCTCTCTTTGCCCTCAGCTGGATGACACTAACAAAGTGGTGCCTTTCCTGCCTTTTCCCAGCTTCTACTCCAGCACAATTCCCCTTCTTGGCTAAGTGGAACGTTTCTGTGTGTGCTGGAGATTTCCCTCTCAACCTTTCCAAAGCCTTTACATATAAGAGGTGGAAATGAGCACCAGTAGTGTGACAGCACCGCACCGTGACCCACCCCAATGCCAGCCTCAGGTGCAGAATGATGGCTGGGTGCACGAGTTGCCAACTCACTGCCATGGCCTTACTCTAATGCCAGTGCTAGAGATAGAGCTTAAGTGCCTTTATGATTAAAGACTTCATACCCTGAGTTCCCTCTCGGTAATAGGGACCAAATCCCAGAGTGCTGATTAGTGTGAATCAATGAATCAGTGTGAGGTTAAAGATTATTAATGTTTATTTTCATTTTATGCCACTTTCCACTCTGTTTGTCTCTATTACTCATAGCTTCATTTCTCTCAAGAGGGACTGTAACTGGCAGTCAGGGATGTATATGGAGCATCCCTGGAAAAAAACAATGCTTACAGAAATGCACACCTAATTTAGCAAATATCATATGAATAATGGTGGCAATTTTATCTAAGGGATGAGATCATACTGCAACACACAGATATGTCTCTGCAAGAAACTTCCTAGATTTTCTCTTATGATAGTTAAGTGGGTTTTAGTGAGAATCCTAAAATACTTCTGAAGTGTTAGTATGTCTGCTCCTTCCCATCCTCCACAGAGATGTAGCTCAAACCCGAGGTACGTGTTTTAGCAAATAGTTTTTATCTTTGAAATCATAGAGAAGCTTAAATGGAACATCACAAGTAAGGGTCAAACACTCATAAATATAATTGTTGTAGCTTTAAATACTTCTAGATCACCTTGGGAAATACCATTTTCTGGTAGGCAATATTAAGTAATATAAAATTTGAAAGAAAACTTCTGTACTTGAATGCAATGCTGTTGGTCCTGTTTAATTGGTACTAGTCCTAGGATCAGAATTTTTTAGAATCCTAAGATATTTGTCTAAATTTTACCTCTGCTCAGTTTAGCCATATTCTAACTAAAATGCCAAGAGTGTGTTAGGATAATTTAGAAGGCACTTAAGGGAAGAGGAGTCCTGGCTCTCATGGCTTGGTACAGGGAAAGTATTCTTGACAGATGAGGACAATGAAGGCACTCCAAGTGTGGGCAGCTAATCTGACAAAACTTAGGCAAAATATTTGAAGATAATAATAAAAGGTCAGGAAAATATAAGAAATATAAGAATTGGCATGGGAGAAAAGCTGTGCAGAAAGCTCAGGTGGACTGAAATCAAAAGGATTTGTGTGATGGAAAAGGCTCATGTACAAAGCTTTATAAAACAGGAAGTTGGGACCTTGTCTTCTTTCTGGTTTCCAAGCCATGTGAGGTAGGTTTTGGCTGGATCTTCTGGTGTGTAAGTAGTGAAATGAACAGTTGGTTCAGTTCTCACTTCTCTTTCAGCAATATCTGATTAACTTACCTTCATCAGGGATTTTTCATTAAGCAAAATGTCTGGACTCAATAATCATAGAGGTCTTTTCCGAAATTAACTGTTCTATGAGTCTGTGATTCTCTGAAGTACAACTGCTAACATTGCTTCATGTATCCTTTTTATTCACCAATTCCACAGTATTTACTGAAAATAAAATCAGGATTTTTAGAGAGAAATAATGGAACTTGCTTGTAAGCGCCACAAACACACACAATGGCCAGTGTTACGATCACACTACCATGATGAAATTTACCTTTACATCCTCACTTTCCAAACTAATCATCTATGATGCCACAAACTCTGACTTTTACTACATTATATCTGTGTTATAGATGTGTGTAAATGATAACTTTAAATGAGGGCATCTTGCTAGCAAATCTAAGCAAAGGGAGCCCCCTCTACCCACCTTTGAAATATTTACATAATTTTACTTCTATTGCCTTTTTTTAAAGCTACAATTTAAAAGCCTCAGCTGAACCCAACTGCAGTCATGTCACTGCCACATGTCCAGGCTCTGGACAAGACAGCCTTCCAAAAAGGTATCATTTGTGCCAGATTAAGCAGACTGAATAGAAAACATACGCAACAAGGTGAAAGAAGAAATGTTATCTTGCTTTGTGAGTGGGAAGAGAAACACGAACATATCTGAGGTACTGATGTAGACAGGACTTCACCTTAGCTCTGAGAGTAGCTTGAATGGCTTTAAACTGCCACCGACTGAGTCCCGTAACAGTGACAGGGCTTAACTCATTAATTCTGCCCAGAGAGATGCTGTAAAACAGATCTGCTGTGTTGGACACAGGAACCAGAATTTACTGCACACTTGATGTGGACATCCTAGTTTAAGACTCTACACTGCTCTGTGATGAGCTGCTTAGACGTGCTCAATAATGTGTAAATAAGTCTGTGAAAAAGCTGTGAGTCCTCAGATTCCTCAATATCTTCTTCATGGCCAAACACATCTGTTTGATACTCGCTGCTGAGTTTCTGGTTTGCATTTTTCTGCTGATAATACTGTTTGCCATCTATCAAACACATGCAGGAAGAGGTACCAGAATAACAAAAGACATGGTGTTATTGCACTCAAAATGGAAAAAAAGAAGATATGGCGAGATTAAAAAAGCCTAAATTCAAAATCAGAAATACATGTTCGTCTTATCCATCAGTGCTCTCTCTCCACAAGCTGAATGACCTTTTTTTTTTTTTTTTTTTTTTTTTGTTTTTTTGCATATCTGTTAGCAAAAGCCAGATGATCTGGCTTGCATTTTGCTTACTAGGGTAGTCTTTGAGTACTCATTGATCGTTTTTACCTGCTTGCTTGCCTGCCTGCTTCTTTTTCTGAACAGTGCTGTTTTCATTTGCCACGCCAATTTGTCTGCATCATGGCAGACCTGCTTCGCTCTTCTAAACGGCATTGTTTATGCATTTGGGTCGTTATTCCCCGTTGCTCGCCGAGATGCCTGCCGCTGTCCGCGAAGGGGACCGGAGCCGGTGGAGGTGCCACCAGCTCACTGTAGGTGGCACCAGCGGACGCGGCAAACGCCCGAGCGCGCGAGCGAGGACCTGGCACCGCCCCGGTGGCACCGAGCGCCCCACGGCAGCCAGCGCCGATTCCAGCCGGGCGGGCACTGACCTGTGCCTCCAACACCCAGAGAACGCCGGTTAAAAATGGTCTGCGAGCTGTGATTAGTGCTTCACGCAGCAGCTGCGCTCTTATTTTTACTATAAGGTATCTGGATTGGTTTTTTCTGTTTTGTTTAACGCCCCTATTTTATAATTAAATTTGACTCACATATTTACTCACACATAGTGCCTTGATCTTTTAACACTTCATCATCTCTTCTGAACTTGCTTCTTGAGAATATCACATTCCATGCAGGGGAAGGGAAAAGAAATTATCTTCAAGATAACAATGAGGATAAGCTAGGAAGGGATATCCGCTCAAAAGCCAACCTAGCATATTCTTTCCTTTTCATATTCTGCAATTTACCTTGACTTAAAATTACAGAGTGGATTTCACTCCAAGGACAATACTGTCTCTTTCAGGAATTTTGTCGTTAGAGATGGGTTTTGGTGTTTGGGATTTTTTTAATGTATATTTTAAGACATGTCTGCAATGTTAACTAATCAAACTGAAATATTGAACAACTATTTTAAAGGATCATATTTTATTTTTCTCCCAATTCTTTTTGCTGCTTCTGTAAGGCAAAACATACCAAGTTTGGTCTCACTTTCACCTCAATGAAACCAGATAACACAGAGGTTTCCAGGGCCGGGCTGATATCGTGTAATCTGTTCCTGTGCCACTGAAAGGGGAAGCGTGTCAAGTGTTGAGTGCAGATGTTGGGCAGGATCATGATGACTGGGGCAGGCACTGTAAAAACATGACCATGGCTCACTAGCTGACCAGTTGCCCATGCAGCTACTGAGGGGATGTTAAGAGAATTCCCTTAACAATCTTGTTAAACACACTTTGATTGTGAAGGATGACTACTGTGCTTTACCTCCCTGAGGCCATAATATGCTGAAGGAGGCAAGCTGTGCAGTTTTACAGGATGATATCAATTCATAAAAATAAATTAATCATATATGATTTTTCATGCTGACAGATGCTAAGTTCTGATGAACAGTTTTGTGCATGATGTTCTGGATTTTCCAACCTAATTTAGCCATATTTTTTTACTTCTCATCTCAATATGCAAAACAATGTACAGAAATACAATCTGTTGCTCTTAAAGGCAGAATAGTTTCTGCTAGTCATACAATCAGGAAGAAGTATAATTCAGAATATGATGCTAAGACTGAAGGAAGGTTTAGTTAATGTTATGTTTTCACTGTATCCTCTGATAGGATCAGGTTTTAAAAGGTTTGAAGATCTGACAGAATTTTCAACATTGCCCTCAATTGCTATGGAAAACCTCTTTTTATGAATCTCTCTGTCTAGGTTCCTAATTACATTTGAAAACTAACATTTATCTTTTCTTTGATGTATTTCTTGTGCACCTTGCCCCTTTTGGAAGTGAAAAATTTACTTTTAGAGACATCTAGAAATGGACGAGATTGAGGTGGAGCATGGTCTGTTGTTGTATTTGGACCACGGCTCCTCAAGGCTTTTCAGCCATCTGTATTAGACACCTAATATGCACTACATTTTTTTGTGTTGGGCCACTATAACCAGCCCAAGAGCAGTTGTGGATGGCTGACACCATAAAAGTCAACAGAAAATCTCCCAATTCTGAGATCATTCAGCTGGCGCTCGCCTTACACAATGCACATGGGGAAAAATTAACACGAAATTTGCATATAAAAGGATAGGTTCTGAGATGACAACTGTAATTAGATATGAGAGCCTAAGTTTTTCACAGACAGCTCAAGTCTTAGTAGTGGTGAAGTCTTAGAAATTTCCAATATCTCTTAGATTTCCTATATGGAATAAAATAGACCTAATTGTTGTTTTACTTAGTAAATTCATGGTGTGATCACATCTTGTATGCTTTATAGAGTTTCTGTTCTCAACTTGAAATAAATACATACAAAAGCTTGGAGAGAGGAGTAAATAAGGATCACAAGGGCTGTCAAGTCTATGGAATGGCACCTGTGTGATGGAAAATCAAGTAAAACTTCCCAAGCCAAAAAGCCACATGTTTCAATTGAAACACATAAATATATCAGTTAGAGATATAGGATACATTGCTATGATAAGAATGTTCAGAAGACTGACCAATCAGAATTGCTATCACTCTCTTTCTACCAGACTTCAAGAGCATGCTGAGAAATTTCAGCAGAGATTTGACTGGCATCCAAATTGTTCTTTAATCATACAGCAGGAAAGGACTTTTAAACCTACCAATAATGCCTAAGGCTCGATAAAGTAAAGAAATGCTGGTTAGTTGGTTTTATTTCTTTTTTTTTTAATATAGGCAATTTTGTGATTGATGAATATGAAGTTACAGAGAGCAGTAATCAACTGCACAAATGTAAAATTTGGTATAACTTCCTGGGTAATTTTTTGAAAGACAGAGGTCTGATTGCATGCCAGCCATGAGGAAAAGATGACCAAAATCATTCTGAGATGCATAAACAAAATTATAATTGGTAAAATTGGTAAAGTGGTAAATAATACAGCTGTTTAACCCTTGTGAATTCTCAGTTGGAAAATTGTCCTGAGTCTACATTCATCACAAAGTAAAGCAGTTGCAAAGTAGTGGGCAAAAAAATGAAAACAACTACAGATAAAAGAAACAGGATAGGATTGTAAGGAAAGGTTGCAGAAATTACTGTGAAGGTGACTGAGAAAAGAGGAAGAAATTTAGGAAATAAACTAGACAGCCTGTTTTGGTGAGGAGAAAACTGAGTTTGTCCAGTGTCAGCAGTTTTTGGCCCAGCTTTGGGAAAGACATTTCATTCATGGGCCCATCATTCACATCAATAGCAGTTACTAGCTCGTGTTTGCTTGCACAGGATGGTGCTGAGAAGCCAAAGGCTCTTTGTTTTCCAGGCTGGCAGTTTTTTGGATCTGCTGTGATCTGGTTTTCTGTTAGACCTTAGTATAGAGACTGTCCTGCCAGGAGTGATCGATGATCTCCTGCGCGTTATCAATCGTGGTCACTCTTCTGTCTTTAGCATAGTTGATTTGTCATTGTTTTGGAATTATACAGCCCACAAGGTCTGCTGTCATAGCAGATTTCAGTAATTCCACACAGCAGGTGCCAGTACCCTGTTAGCTCTAGCCCATGTTTTTAGGATAGGGATGTGCTGGCTGCCATGCTGTAAATCTCTTCATAATTTCTACTTCTGCCATTTGTTTATTTTCATATTAGGATTACATGTGCCTTGGAGAATGCTAAAATAGTAAAGAGAAGGTGGAATAATTTTCATTAATTCCAAGTCCAACTTTTCTGCTTCTGCAAGATAACACTAATAATTTGCTGTGTGCACTCTCCTACAGTCCATAGTAGAGTTCTAGATGACTGTTTTAATATTGGCTTCTTTTGCTGGCAGTATTTTCTGTGTTACATGGATAATTGCTCTGCCACTTCTTCTCTACCAGAACTTTATTTATTTCTTTCAGCAAACCTGACCTTTTCACAGTTAATCCTATCTGTGATATCATGCCTTCAAAATCTATCAGGTGACAAATACATTTGGTATTCTTCAAGTATGTTGAAATATACTTGAACTATACATGGATACATGTGATATGCTAACTTTTACCCAACTGGAGTCTCTCAGAGGCTAGACATGGTGTTCAGGTGATCTGCGGAGTCATTTCAATAAGATTTTTATAAGAAAGTGTTTGCACTCTGAATTGCACCAAAAGCAAGAGTGGAACAATGAAATGGTGTGGCCAAGTTGTTTCCATTCTTTACCTCCTTTTCAGTTTTCATGTATTGTAGACAGGATTGCAGTAACAATAATGGCAGCAGCCTGCTATTGGAAAGCAGAAGAATATTCCTTTTCATGTGAGGTACAGGGCACTCTGTGAAGCTGATACTCAATGTACTGAAATAGAGACATAATTCCACACCTGGAGTATGGCTGTTATCTTCAAGAAGGTGGTAGGTAATGTCCTAACTATTTCTGAGCCTCTAGATTTCAGTATTTTGGAAGACTGTCCAAGTATTTTTGTCATTTATTTCCCCTTGAAGTTGCTAACACTCATTCAGAATTCTGTATCCACCAATCCTCAGGAATGAACTGACACAGTTGCAGAATGTTGTTGCACAGGGCTGGGTCATGTTGTGTCCAGACAAAGGATCAGTAGCAGGAAAATGAGCTGTAGCCCCATCTTACCTGTCAGGTACATTTAAACTAAAATAAGTGGCTTTATTTGAGGCAGTGTGGGGAATTGAATCACTCCTCTACTGGGTTGCTTGTGCAGATGATTTAGGACATGGCTTTGCTGAGAGAACTTGTTCATGCAGTAGAATTTGTTATCGAATAGGAAAGTACCTGTGCCTCATCTACCTTCAGCAATTTGCAACAAAAACATTATTTAGGTGGCTGCTCTCAGGAACTCTGTAATGGCCACTTCTGCTCTTACTGAATGGGACATTCATCTTTACAATAGGACTATATCCTTTAAGCTTTTTCAAATGTTTTTGCATTACATTTACGATTTCCTGATAATTTTTGTGTTTATTCCTCAAAACGTGATGTTAAAGGAACTATTAGAAAACATACCTTAGGAACTGTGCAAACCCCTAGCAGGCTCAGTCTGAGCGGAGCAAGAGAATCTCTTCCTGCACACCCACTCTTCTGTGATGTGTCCTGTGGTGGGTGTGATGCACAGCACCCCACAAGTGTTTCAGAGAGGGATTCTGCAATCCATTGTAAATTCACATTGCCTAGAAGATAAAACTGAGATGGATGTCTCATTGCACTAAACTTTCTTGGTATATCATGCCAGAAGTAAAAAAAAAATAAATCCTGAGTCCTGGTTTACTTTTGGATAAACTTATTTCCAAGGCATAATTTAAAAAAAAAAAGTAATATATATATTTCATACCAATTGGAACAACAGGATTGCTGGTTGCTGTGCATTGTTTTTCCAGAAAAGCAATCCTGACTGTGGTGGGAAAGTCACCTTAGGGTGGGGCTGGTAGGACTGGGACTTGTGGCTGTATAATGATTTAACCGAACTGCACTGAAAACTCACCACATTTACTTTGCACTTGCATGTAGTTTGAAAGTTACGTGGGTAGACAGAACTGTAGACATCTCATCTGTGACCACAGACATCCCAGTTATGGTGAGAGCTGAGGTTACTAAATAACGAGTTACAATGCTGTTGGAGGAAGCTCTCACAGTGCTCAGTGAGCCAGTTTTGAATATTAATAATCCTGCTTGCAGCTCTTATGAAAAAAACATGTTGTAAAAGAGGGAGATGAAAGGAGGAAAAACAGATTTTTTTTTTTTCAGTTTATGTAGTACTGAACACCGTGGAAAGACACACTATTAAAAAATGACCAAAGTTGACCTCTATCTTGGTTTCAGGATGTCAGACTCTTAAATCCATATTTAGGCAGCCTGCAAATTCTTGCATTTCCTCCTGTAGTGCCAAATACCCAGCAATTTCTATTAACTTCCTCTAAAGCTGTGCAAAGTCACCGGGGCCCCATTGGCCCCCCCCCCACATAATGCAAACTCAGGTCTCTCATCAGCAATCAAATTTTGTGTGGAACTGGAATTTTTCAGTCAAGGCAGAATCAGGTACCACCAATAACCCTCACTGTTTTATTCATCTGTAGTTGCTTGCATACATTTCATTTCCATTTTCCTCCCTTAACATGCTTTACTGGTGCAACTGAGTCTACTCAAAAATATCCCAAAACTCACCAGAGAAAAAGCAAGCAAGACATGTAAATATGTTAGAAAAAATGAGTAAGGAAAACTGAGAGGAAAATAAATCTTATTTCAATGAAATCAGAGTATGAAAGGATTTTTCACTGAGAGTGAAAGGAGATGAGCTGAGATAGCCGGCCCAGTATGTGGGCAAGATAGTGCTTATTGTGATAAATGTTGTTTATGTGCACTCCAGCAGGAAGTAAACTGAGATTGCTTTCTCTTCACTTAAGTCCTAGGAGCAAAGCACTTAAACATTTGCTGATCTTAAAGTATTGAGATTAATAGGGTTAGTTTTTCCCTCTTATGAAAAGACAAACACCCCTTCACCCTGATATTCATGGAGCCACTAAGGAAGGAATAGGGATCCAGAACCCATCTAAAGTTTGAAATAATGAGCTCTTTGGCAGTAACTTACAGTGAACTATTTTATCTTGCATTACACCAACAGCAGAATTTATATGATTCTGAAATAATGTGCATATATCTTAAATGATGTAAACAAGTAGTCATAAGTTTAGTAACAGTTTAACCAGATAGTTTAAAATTAACATGTATTTGGGTTTTTTTTTCTGTATACATTAGAAAATTGAGGAATCTAATTTATGATTTCAAAGTTTTTTTTTTATGGTGCTAGTCTCTAGTTTTCCAATGAAACACATTAAAATTGGCATTAAATGTCAGTTCTTAATAAGAAGAACTACAAAATGCTTAATCTGGTGATAACATAATCTTAATCTAGACCTTCTTACAGAATCTGCCTTTATTCATTATTGATTCCTTTATGTTTCTTTCCTGGCTCTGCTGTGCATTGAGAAAGTCATTCTGACTAAACAGCTGTAACATCTCATATTTGCCCTTCCAAGAGGAAGTTTGGTCATAGCTGTATAGTGCAGGTGTATCTGCCTTTAAAACAGACTGCAGCTGGCTGCATGAGTGCTCTACATAAATGTCAGTGCATTTCGATTTCTGATAAAAATGTCCCACAGGCTTTTGGCTCTATCATAAAAGTGAGCTGGGGTGCCATTCTTTCCAGTCATCTTCTGTTGGGGCCAACATTAGGAAAAGGAGTATTTCAGAGCTTTTTTTAACAAGTGAATTTCATTTCTGTATGTCTCTGTAGCTACCTGGGCCTTTCTGTCCCTCATTTGATGTAACATTACTATTAGATAATAGCAAGATGTTTTATGTAAAGAATGTGACTGAATTTTATTTCCAGTGGTAATAGAGAATCATTTAGTACTTGCTGGTGCACAGCACATGCTGTTGTTTCCTGTGTAGCTTTTTTAATAGATGCTTGCCTTTGTATTTCTCACCTGACTGACAAAGGGTAGTTGAGGAAAGAAGACATAATCAGAAATCAAATCAAAACAAACATATCTCTCAATATTGAAAAGCAAAAGTACAGAGCCTCTTTGAAAAGAATGTATTTTAGATGTTTGCTGTGCCAAAATAGAATTTAAGCAAATGTGTAGGCCATTGCCACAGAAATGCTGCTCAGCAGGAGGAATATGACTGTCACTTGATTGGTTGGTTTAGGTTCACAGTACTTTTGCTTTAGCCTGAGATGATACTGAGTTTTAAGGACTTTTTACCTTCTTGTAGTTGCATACACTGCATTATCTGTACAAATAATACTTTTGCTGCCAGTACTGTGATACAGGGAACTCAGTTCCTAGTAAAGTGAGCAATAAAATTGCCTTCCAGTGTGCTCTAGAAAACTGTCATAGAAGACAAAAAATAGTCTTCAGTGCCTTGCAACACCCAGTCATTAAGTAATCCAGTCTGTCCTAGAAAATACAGCCAAGTGTTTGAAGTGTTCTCTGTATTCTCTAGAATGACTTTTTGCAGGTTACTAGTAGTAATCAAAGTCTATAAGAGAAGAGAATTTAAGGGAAAAAAAAAAGGCAAGGATGGACTGGAATTGAATCTGAATTTATTATGCAAGTGAAGGTTTCTCCGATGGGGCTACCTGTCCTACTCCTGCTTGTTTTCTTTTTTTTTTTTTTTTGGTCAGGCTGGTATTATATTTATTATTATGTTACCCTGAGGTTTCTGTTTGACTTTTTTTTCTTCTTTTTTTCCAAAACCATCTACAAGAAACTGGTATACGTATTGCTTTATTTACATAGGTTAAGCCTACTTGGAGCTCTTGAATTTCCTCTGGAAAAGCATAATTTACTTATAGTCATTTTAAAAATTAGAATTGTTAAAATAGTTTCCAATTTGAATCTCTAAAATGTTTGTGGATGATGTCCATATGGCATTAGGAAGGCTAATTAATTAGTTATTCTAATAACCTGAAGGTGGTTCAGTAAATTTCTTGCTAATGCATTTTCTAAATGCTACCATGTTTATACATTTCACTGAGTTGTTATAAAATGACTTGTTCCCCTGACATACCCTTGTGAGAAGTGGTAGCTCACTGATCTTCTCAAGAGGGAAAGGTTAAACTAATGACTGATTCAGTCAGTTTTTCACCCTTCATTAGCACTGAATTAATTTATTAAAGAAATAAGGATCATCTTGAGTGGTTTAATGTATAAATTTCATTTTAAACATGCACAGGGCCTCATCTATTTACAGAATAATGATTAATGGTGAAGTTTAAGAAATATGTACCCTTCACAAATGGCCGATTGTGCTAAATTGCAAGGCCTTCCCTCTAACCCCGCTCTGTGGTAAAAGCTAAAAACATGCACAGGGCTGGTAAACTCTAACAAGGAGGAACTCTATTTAGAGTAAACACTTGCTGTGTCAGTAATGTGTAAATAGGCTTTGGTAATTATAACAAAACCATAGCATTTCAGGGTTTCAGAAGGTGGCAGTGATAAGCCTAGAAATTACTATGGTTTTACTTGCGCAGACTGGAGAATAAAGTTCTCAGCTGCTTCCATAATAAATGTGGAAAGAGTTCTTTCCATGCAGAATATTTTTTTAAAAAATCTACTCATATATTTGAATAAATATATGCAATTTTGGACTGTGGTCTTATAAATGGGATGAGATCAAACAGTAGGGCAAGAGGTCTTGAAGGTGTTTCATAGGTTTCTTTAAAAGATACTGGTGACTCACTAGATCATCCTTCTTTTGAATCAGTTTTGAACCAATGTTTCATAAAGTACTAGTGGGAAGTTAGTGTGGGAAGTGCTCTTTCAGATGAGACCATATGTGCCCATGAAAGATTCCCCCGTTCTCTCTTCAGGAGTAAGATTTGGAGGTTTGGATTTTTGTTTTGCCTTGGTTCACTTCTCTCTGCCTACTGCATCTAAAAATGAATCCCGTAATTTTAATTATGGTAGCCATTCCTTTTTTTTTTTTTTTTTTTTTCCCTTGGGAAAAATGAACAAACACAAAGTCTTGATTAGTGGGGTTTTTTTTATGTGATGTCTATTGAATTGTATCCTTATTAGGTTTGCAGTGCTGTAAAATGAAACTGGAATCCATAATTCAGTCTACAAAATGCTATATTTATTTAAGAACTGCAAATGTTTGATGTCTTTTATTATTATTCTTAAGTACATGTAGGCATTACAATAACCTTTATTATGTTGGGCTATATGAAGGTATTTTTGTTAGAGTTGTTTTCAGTAGGGTTTTTTGCTTTTATTGGATGGGGATTTTTTGATTGAAAGATGTTTCTACATGTATAATTTATAATTTAGTGTCTGAAAGACAACACAAGGAGCATGCTGATTATTCAATTTTTTTTTTCATTGGCTCAAATATGCATATATCATTCCCCTATGCCATCTGAATACACAAAACCACTGTGTGTAATGGGGCACTTACCTGGTAAAAATTCAGCAGCTCTGCATAGCAGTTTGTTCTGTTCAGCACCATCTGGCAGCTGCAAGCGGGTTATATCTCCAGATAACCTACCTGTTACTTCACTACCACCACCCAATGTCTCAAAGCTGAAATACTTTCTGTGGTCAATTTATTGATAGCACAAACAATGCATGCAATTTCATGAAGAATGTTCCTGCTGAAATTAGTCTGAGTGGAGTCATGGAAGTGACCAAATATGTCAGCCTTCTTACTGAAATAATTCATATTATTGTTGGGATTAAATAAAAGATGCTAAAAAGATGAGTCCATTGGTATGATTTCTACAGTCTAAATATAGACACTCTAAAAGCAAGCGGAGAGATTTTGGAAGAAGACTTGGAAGGAGCAATGAGACATTCAGAAAACCTGAAAAATTTTGGGTATATTTTAGGATCAGATGATGATTTTTGTGCTGCTCCATCTGCTTTCATATTAGAGAAACTGAAAGGAGACAGAGAGGAAAAAAATAATCTTTGAACATTGATTGATATTTTCAATTGGTGTGCTCAAATATATTTGTATATTATTTTCTATGACCATTTGTGTACAAAAAAACCCCAAACCAGTAGAGATAATTTCCTATATAGTAGGGAGGAATCCTATCCTAAGATGTTCTTCACTTCAGATTCAATGCACAGACCTGTTCACTTAATCCTGCAGGGGAGATGGGACTTGGAGGATATTGAGAATATGGTGTCTGGGAGTGAAGGGGACATGGGATATTTGGTTATAGTGGAGGGAGAAATGAAACTCTCTCACAGAAAACCAGGTTGCTTATACATGACCTACAGCAGCCACTGACCCAAAGCCCTTTGCCTGTGGGTCCCAGTCTGGTTTGCAGGCTCAGCTCTCCAGCTCTGAGCAGCCACTGGCTGGCTTGTCCACCTGGATGTGGTAGCACAAGCACGAAGTCGTGCACAAAGAAGAAAGGTGGTCAGTACTCACATACTGTGATTATTCAGTCTTTGAAGAAGGTGTTTCCTCTGTTAATGTGTCTGTGTGTCAGCGTACAGGTGCCTTCAGCAGCAGAGAAGGCTGAGCTGACAGATATCCCTGTGAGCTAGCTTTGGAACTGAACTGCTGAGGTTCAGAATAAAATCACAACTTCAGTGCAGTGACCAATTTCGCTTGAATTCAGAGCCCGGTGTTTCAGCATACAGCGCTGTGGGGCACAATGTCCTCTCTGAGGCTGCACAGGGGCTGAGCCAGAGACTCGTTTCATCACGGCACCGTGCGTCTCGAGATGCATTTGGGATCCTATGGAATCCCACCAGAGAGCTGACTCATGGGCAGAAATGGGGGTTTTGCTGATGACCACCAACTTCTTGAGAGAAATTTGGAGAATTTGGATCACTGTCTGAAATCTCACCTAGGCGTTTTCTTTCATTCTTTATTTAACCTATAAAAATGGAAGTAATTATGTGATAATGTGATTCTTTTAGGAATATCTTCATCAGTGTGGTTTAAATTGATTTCACTGTCAGATCACTGAAGCATTTGTGTAGCTCCCTAGCTACTGTTATGTATTAATAGTCCTGTGATGCTGAAAAGAATTTGTGAAGTTTCTCACAAATGTAGTGCATTGTTCAGCAAGGAATAAAGGAAGTAAATAGAAGCAGTGCGTCTGGACATGTTACATCTTTGAATTGTATACCATTCTTTGCCTAATATGCATTTTTTATGTGACCTTAATTGCAATGAAATGTTTATAACAAATATTTAATCAGGATTCAATGATTAAATAGGCAAATTTAATTTTGCTCTCATTATTTTTTCCTAGGTAATCAATGCAGATGTGATTTAATGACAAAGTCTAATTGAGCACTTTCATTTTATGAAAGAAAATTAAAAGGAGAAAATACACTTTTTAAATTAGAAGTAATGATGGAGTCACAGGACAGTTCCTAAGGATTAATGACTATCTGAGAAAGCTGAAGGCTCAAGGTTTAGCTGTGGGCTGTTAACCTCAGGTGGCCATTAATTCTTCAAGTAATGCCCCATGCCCTGCTCATTATTACAACGGAGTAGGGATGGAGTAGCAAGTTTCAGCAATTAAACCATCAGCAATATATTTAAATGCATCTTTTTCTCTCCCACTTGGACACTCTGACACAAAACACAGAATGAATCAAGCTATTGATGGTATCCAGTCAAACCCTTGGTGTTTTTCTTAATTTGCCTGAT
The DNA here is from genome assembly GCA_013400175.1 of Phainopepla nitens. Taxonomy (NCBI): domain Eukaryota; kingdom Metazoa; phylum Chordata; class Aves; order Passeriformes; family Bombycillidae; genus Phainopepla; species Phainopepla nitens. The sequence goes on from VXBQ01007751.1 coordinate 1,151,776, forward strand.
CACTGAGGACATGCCACGTTGTGTGCCTGCATTTGTTGAGCCCCACGCTGCTGTCCTGGTAGCTGTGTTGAACACATTAAATACACAGCTGGATGTACCTGCCCCCAGGGAGCCTCAAAGGATGAATCCCCATGGATTCTCTCTCTCCCTCCCCCTCTCCCTCTCTCTCCCCAACAATGATGCAGATGCCAACGGTTTGACTGGCATCAAAATCACAGTGTAGGTAGCGCTCTCTTGTCTTCACCATTCTACATGCTAATTTCCCTATCTTTCTGCAATGAAGTTGTAGTGAAACCTTATTTTCCTCATTTCTTTGTGACTGTTGTACAGCCCCACTAGTCAAAGGATGAGCAAGGCAGAGTCCCCTGCAAGCCAGACTTTGCTGCTGAAAACAGTGTAAGAGCTTGTACCAACACATCACTGATTTAGTGTGGGGTTTTTGCATGCAGGGAATTCTGATATCTGCAGCCAGAGCTTTTTTCAGTTCTGTAAAGAGTCAAAAGATCTCATGCTCTTGCTTTCAGTTTGAGATCTACATAATTACCTGAGAACACCACGGTTAGGCTGAATTTGCCTCTATCTAAGCACTGCATTTATACATATTATGTTCTACTTGGTGCACATACAGAGAGTCTACAAATACCCCCAGGTCTCGGCAAAGCATGCAGGTTTTACTAAAGGCACTCACTAAGTGGTTCAGAATCAACTGTTGAAATGCTTCAGAATTCCACTGCTAAAACATTTCAGTCTATGAGTCAAGGGGAGATTAACAGACAAAAGCAGCTAATCCAAAAATCAGCAGTTTATGCCTGAGTGGAGCAAACAGGCTAATGAAGCATACAGAGCTGGATAGGTCACAAAGAGACGTTAATAACGTCTGCAAAGAGGCGAGTGAACCAGTCACAGCAAGCCACCTTCCAGAGGGGTTTCAGGTGAGAGAAGGACCAAAGATTACTACAAGCTCTCCCTAATTAGCAAAGTCATTATCCCAGGGTCTTGCAAGCATGGATAGTCAATACAGCATAGGCAGCAAGCCCAAGCATTTTGATGTCTTCTGGTGGTGTGAAGTGCAGCCTGTATGAGAATGCATGGCCTGTAGAGTAGGCATGTGAGTGTTAAAGTGTGTTATATTTTTTGTTTCACATAACTTTGAGATTTAACTTACTAGTTCCATTTACATTGATGCGTATGTGAATAAAATTATAAATTATTCTCAAATTAATGTAAAACAATAAAATCTCTACGGCAGCTTTGATTATTTAAGTTGATTATAACAGTTAAATGTTGACAGGATAATGCATTCACCAATTATTCCACCAAATAATACATCATTTATTGTAGTTCTCTACTTGTCAAGATAAATCTCTCTATTTTGAAGCTGTCTCTACTGAACCTTCCATTTGTGGTTGTGTTCTCCCACAGCTGCTGCATGAAGGAATAAATCGTGTGCTTGCACATTATGCCAGTCCATCAGCGTGTTGGTAAACCACTTCATACGCGACATAAACATTAATGGCAGCAGAGTCAGAGTTATGGCTGCTACTATCCCCTCTGCCTGCATCATCCATCTCTGCTCTCTGTCACTCATAATAGTTGGGAGTTAGAATTTCTATTTTTAAATTTCCTCCTGAAACGGTGTTTTGTGGAGTTTTTCTCCTTCTGATATAGTTCAGCAGAGTCATTAGTGGGAAAATAACAGCCGCACTTTAATGATTCCTGTAGAGTCCCCGGCTTATTGGGCTTGGGGAGAAGGGGGAAGAACTCCCTGTGCCTGAATCTGGGACAAAAGAAGTGTGGTTAAAAATAAAAAATAAGCCTAAATCTACTTCTGATCTGTCTATTTCACAGCTATTTTCACAGATTTTTTCTCTCATACCCTCATTTGGTCCTGTTCATATGGGCAGCACAGCACAGTAGGAGCACAGGTCTGAGAATTAATGACACGATATCCAATACCTCATTGCTGCATTGGAGTTCAAGTACTGCTCTCACATATCTGTTGCCTAAAAATGCTTGCAAAAATTCAAAAAATTACTTTTCTCAGAGCATATAAAAGCAAACAATAGAACCTACAAAGACTTGATTACATAATATCCTACAAATGAGGGAAATAAGTTAAATAAGGGATGGTTAGTAACACCGAGTGGCCCCTCTTGCCTAACATGCTGGCAAGGCATTCCTATTTTCTTTGCATTAGTTTTATTTCTAGAATAATTGGTCTTGACTGTCTTAAATTAATTAAGTTGAGCAGAGATCACTTTCTAATAAGTAATGTAAGTTCTTTTATCACTCTCACAGAATAAGGATCAGATGTGGAAAGAAGGCAAAGGAATCCGAGTGCTCCAAGCTCCTAACAGTGTTTCCAGATGCAGCTGGGAGAGATTTGTTCGCTTCAACTTGGTTTGACTCAACAAAAAAGTGAGTTGTACAGCCAAGGAATATACTTGTGTTCTAGATTCATCTGTTAACACTTGTGAATGCCAACCTGTAAGATTAGAATCTCGCTTTAAGCTATTGTTCATTGTTGAGACTGAAGAGATGTGTTTTCCTGCTCAGATGATGGACCCAAGCAGGAATGATTACCAAGTCCTGTGGGAGACCTTATCTAAGCTCAGTTTACATCTTTGTGGAGATACGTGGAGTGTAGGGCTACAGCTTCAGGACTCCTTATCTCTTACAGGGCTTCAAGGAACAACGTAGGAGCTTGGCTTTCTCTGTTTCACCCCCTGAGAATGGAAGAACTGACATGTTTGGTTTTTCTAAAAGCAGAAAGTAGTTCCCAACATTAAATTTTCCTTCTCAGAGGAAGCTCTTGCTCCTCTTTTCCCTTCCATAACCCATACTAGGATACTTCTGTGCCCTATGCAAAAGGATTCCTTTAGATTCAGAGTTAAAACTGAATTCTGTATCATGATATAAGGCTACAGTTAATGTTTTTGCTCATATTTTGTTACCTTTGTGTTTCATCATTGTGGAGCTTATAAATGAACAGAAATCTTCACTAGAAAATTAAAGTGACCTATAGGATATTTTTAAATGATTAATTTTTAGTACTTAAAAGATGATGATATAGAGCAGATTACTTTGGGGAATTTGTTATATAGTGAAATTCTGGGGCGTGATCATTCAGGTTAACTAATGTCCTTCCAGTGAGAGACTATCTATCTCAAATCAAAGGGAAAGATACAGAACACATTCCTCCTTCCCCTCTTCCTTTATCTGTTACCTTTATCTTCATTAAAATATGGATTAAAATTCTTAGCCTCATTCTTAATCTCCATTAGACTGCTGTCACTTGAAAAAACATTTTTCCCCTAGCTGGTTTCTAGGGGTGCTATTGTGCTTTCCTGTTGTAGAGGAGTATAGAAAACTTTCAGCTTTCAGCTTTTCATCCAGATAGTTTGAAAAATACTGTGGAACTTTATTCAGAGAAGCAAGATTCTTTTCTTTTTTGCTTCTTTTACTTCTACAGTATAGCAGTATTTTTTTTCTCAGACCACTGCTCTATTATCAAGAAATTACAGCTATATAAAATATTATGTCATCCACTTAGCTTTTTATTTTTATTTTATTTGTGATTTCTTAACAAACAAGCCTTTTTTTTCTGACACTAGTGTGGAATGTGCTTTATATTGTGTTTCAACCAGCAGTTTAAACATGCCACTTGACTGCTAAAACATGAATGGCAGCCTCACTAGCCCATCTGTTTAAAGTATTTTTGAAGTGCTATAGTACAAGCCATAATATTTATGAAATTTCATATTCGTTTGGATAGTGACAACATTTTTAACTTTAACTCTTATTTTGTTTCTGGTGTTATTGCCATAAAGAAAAAAATACTTCAGAAAGGAAAACATATGGAAGCCTAATTCTGCAGACAAGGGCAGAGCTTTATATTTAATAAGCAAACATTCGTGGTTTTCTTCCTTTTATGTTTTCCTGCAGAAAATAACATATGCCCCGAAAAGTTTGGGAGCAATTTTCACACCTTGGAAAACACAAAGCCTCAGTCTGAGTGGCTGTGTTGTCAGAGTTAAAAGTAAACCCAAGCAAACCAGTGTAGCTCCAGCAGCACACAGAGAACGGGACCAATGTGAGAGACCCTGAAGCTGGGCTTGCTGGTAGCAGTCATTCCCTTCAAATCCATCTCTTGGCTGTGCCAGAAAAGATTGTTAGAAATCAAACAAACCAGCATAATGAATATTTTACTGAGCCAAATATTCATAATGGAAAACCAGGTTATTCTAGCTCTCACACCATGAATCTAAGCATCATGCAACCAAACCTGTCCTTAAATAAATCAAGCTGAATATGGTTAAAAGTACAGTAATCAATAGGTTATTTAGCTCTCAGTAATTTTCCTCTTTCTATCATCCTAGTCTCTCTAATATGCCTTCAGATTCTTCTCAACAAAACGTATTTTTAATTTCTAAGCATGTTTTCTTCAGCTTGCATCACGGACTGTAGTTTATGCATCCATGAATGCAGCAGTTAATGTGAGCTGTTTGTACATTTATCAGATTATATCTACCCCATTAGTCTCCCTAATGGCTGAGCAGTGGTTCCTTCTCTGTCTGCTGTGCTGACCTCTCTTGTCAATGGGCCCACAGAGGGAAATATTCTCCTGTTCTCAACAACATAATTTACAGCCTTCAAGTTGACATGATGGAGTTATTCCCAAGAGTCAATCTATTTATGTTGAGTTGTAGTTTTGTCATATAACATCCCTGGAGGTATTTAAAACACTCCTAGGTGTGTCACTTAGGGGCACAGTTTAGTGGTGGACTTGGAAGTTTAGGACTCTACGATCTTAGAAGCCTTTCCAACTTAAATGATTTTGTGATGCTAGGGGGCAATCTTAGATCTAGCAAGATGGAAACACTGAATTCCTGTTGTCCAACAGCAGGATGAGTGTGCAAGTGTAACCAAAATTGTCAGTTTTGAACATTTATAACTAGGGAATTAGTGCCTAATTCATTCAAGCTTCAGTTGTGTTTTGTACCTGGAAGATAAATTAAAGACCGGATAGGAACATAGTTCTGAAACTAAAACTATTTTTAAATATTTAGAATTTTTAAATTCAGCATGCTAAAATGAAAATTATTCTACTTTAAATCAATATAATGTTATTGAAGGATGTTCTGGGAAGTATAAAATTTATATATAAAGATGCCTTCCAATTTGGCTCAAGTCCAACCAAATGAACACTCAGCACAAAGCATTATTACAGAGAGTAATATGGTCACTTTCTGTCATTACCGTGCATCCTTTTCCGTTGTAGCTTGTTATTTCCTAGCATGATGGAATGATTTTGCCTGCAGTTTTAACAGATTGAATAATTTTTAGATACATTTCAGCTGCTTGTATGCCAACTTGGAAGTATGATTGTGAAACAAATGCAGTAAGTTCTGCGATTCTCTTCTGTCTTAGGAACAATGAGGGAAAATATACTCAGTGGACAAATAGCAGTTTTTCTGTGCAGTGAATACAAAACTATTTTTGCAATTGTAATACTGTTGGTTTGTTTTTTTTTTTTTCTAGTTTACTGTTAGCATTTAGCCCTGTGCTGTGTTTCACTTGCTTGTATAATTCTCTGTGCATTGGTCCCAAATACCAGATGACTGGTACATGGAACACTTTGCTAAGTTATTGTAATATATGAAATTGGTTTAATTTGCATAAAGTCTGGGAATTTGTTTGTTCATGTGGGTTTTTTTTTCCTTAAGCTAATGTTAAAATCTCCCTACAAATTCAAATCTCTACTCTTACGTAATGAGTACCAGACTTATCACACCACTCTTCAGAGGTAACCATGCCATCCATGTATTAAAAAAGTATCAACTGATTCTGATTCTTCTTCTTCATCTCACTTTATATCCTTTTAAGTTGGATTATAAACAGAATATGGACCTTCTCATATCTTCTGTGTGTATCTTATTCCTGTCTTGGGGTCCTGTGGCGCCTGCAGGCAGTAATGCATGCAAATAAAATTCAGAGCTGCTTTGCATAGGAGTTGCAGTGAGAAGCCCTATTTGGTGTTTTACTGAGGTAGGAGATTCTTTGTGCATGGGGCATCTTTTTCCAGAGAGGAAAACAACTGCTCCAAAGCCAATTACGGGAAGCACCATCACACAATGGTGACAGTGACAGTGACAAACGCCCTCCACAGGCAGTGGCCTCTGTTTAGGTCAGACCCATTCCAGCTCTCATTCCACTCCTACTGTGCTGCTTTAAGGAATGTTCAAAGCCAGATTTAGCTGATTAATGTCAACATAACTGGCTAAAGCTTCCCATAGTTCAAATCCTGTCAGTGCTATGGGTGTCATGCATCATCTTTTAGGTATGAATAGTGGTGAAGTAAAAGGTGGGAGCTGTGCCTGCTCTCCAACACCAACTGCTTAGCCAGCAGAAACAATTCCGTACGGAAATGAGAAGCTGTTTCTATTTAAAAAAAAGTCATGTAACGTTCTTGTGATTTGGAATTCACAATGTTATTTTTTTCACTTTGAGTGAAAATAATGTGATAATCATTTTCAGCCAATATAGGAAAATATGAGAGCTCTTAACCCTCAAACTGTTTTTTTAATAATTTAGAGCCACCATTGTTCAGCATGTTATGCTATCAAATTAAAACAGTGCTTTACAGTAGTTATCAGTCAGTAACTTTCAATAGAGAATGATCTTTTATAATATGTCAAGTTTGACTTGGTCACTTTGACAAAGTATTGCAGTTGGTAAATGCTAAAAAATCTGTAGTTAACTTGCACAGTTTCAGATTTAAGTTAACAGTCGGATGTAGCCCAGCACGAGATGGGTTCCATGTTTGGCATCTTAAAAAAGAGACTGCAGATAGTGCTGCTCTTTCCTGGGGAGGCTAAAATATAGTTTTGCTTATCGCAACAGTTAACTGGTCCTTGGAGGTCAGACTTAGCTGATCCTCCCAGTCTGCTTAAGCTGTATTAAGGTATTCTCCCAGAGTGACTATACCAGGGCAGGTACATAAAGTTACATGAGAGTTTTACAGAGAATTTTAAACCTGATAGGTATGGTTGTCTTTCTAACCACAGTGCTGTATAGAAAGCATCTTTTAAGAGCTTCTTACCTCCATTCAAACTAAGTTGAAAAAGAAAAAATGCTATCAAATGAAAGATGATTCCACGTGGAAAATAAAGCTCCAATACCTACCCGCAACAAAAAGCTGTCTTAGAGGTGTTTTAGGAATTTGAGAAATATTAGCTGCTGAAGGAGTCTGTAAAAGAACATGGGGCTGTAGATAGAGCAATCATTCATCATTTAACATCTGAATCATTTCTTGCTGACTAAACAGAAATAGATATCAAGGAAATCAAATAATCCTTTCCCATTATTATATATTATTCATGAATTCCAGATATTATACAAATGCACCATTAATCTAAAAGGAAGCAGTGTTTCTCAAAATAGCCCTTATATGTTTGTAATAATATTTAAAATTATTTTGCAGTAATTATGCTTTTTTTTCCCAATATGTTTACAGTATCCACACTCAGAACCACCCTTTTGGAAAATAGCAGGATTTGTTTATAATGCAACAAGCATAGCAATAGTTGGAACCTTGTCTGTACTTCACTGTCTAATTCCATTTCTGCTGCAGAATAAAAAACCCCATACAATCTGCTATCAAAGGTGAACAAATGTATAACACTGAAAGTCAGAAGAGACTAACATTAAAATCTTTTTGTTGCATCTGTATTTACCCTGAGTTCATTCAAAGTTTAAACTGAAAGACACATGATATTTGTTTGCAGGTGTCTGCAAAAAGATGTGGTGCTGATGGTAGAAAAGGAATCAAGTTCACTACGAGGTTTCTAACTGTTTTGTCTGTTCATGGTGGCTGTGAGAGCGAGAGGAGGCTTGGCACCTTGTAGCTGCTGAGCTCCTCACAGCTGCCCCTGCTCTCAGTGGGAACAAACACTCCAGGACCTGCTGAGGTCACATCCAACCTGAATTCTCCTCACTTCTGCTTGGAACGGAGTTAGTAGCAAAGTGAAGAAGTTCTGGGATGGAAATATGGTGAGATTTGTATCCCCTAAGTGTTCTAAGAGAGTTTTTTTGCGTTCTTTATAAATTTCAAGATCACTCAGATAACCACCTGTGGCATGTAGAAAGTAATTTATGGAGTTATTCAGGAGACAGTTTTGACCTTGTGGTTTGTTTGTATTGTGTAAAAGAGCAGAAGCAGTAATTGTCAAGCCAGTGGCATAAAGCCATTTGAAGAAAAGGTGACTGAAGTGTTTATGAGGATTTATGATGAAGCATTATGTAATCTAGTCATAAGAAGCTTTTATTTTCTAGCTAGAGGAACATATTTGGAGCACATGCATCCTGACTTGGCCTTAGTCCCTGCTTTCCCTGCTTTTGAACGTGGCACGTGCTCTAAAGAAAGACAGCAGTGGTAGGATTTCCATAATATTAAATGTGCTTTTCTGACAGAGAAACTTTAGCCTTTTTTTTGGAATTATTTTGATATCCATGTGTAATTATTTCAAAGCATCCCACTGAAAATATTGGCATTGTTTTACTGTCTCTAGATCCAAATATAACAAAGAGCATCTCTGATGTGATATGCAACATCATGCTTTGGGGTATAAAAATATCAGCAAAACTTCCAGCTTTGCACCCACTGCATGAGTATATTTTTTTTCACATACATGGACGTGGAAATTTCTTTTTTATTTTGAAGGAATTAGGAGGCTTCTGTGGAGGCACTAGAGTAGGAGTCAGGGCTTTCCTGCTTGCACCAGAGATTTTCTCTGCAGTCCTGGACAAGTCATTTGATTTCCCCCACTACAGTTTTCCATCTGAAATTGAAATACTGCTTTTCTGTTTCAAAAAGTAGTTTAACAAAATGTTTGAGGTATTAGGATGTAATGTTGATAGGTGATTATAAAGTAGTACATTAATACATTCTTACGGAAATTTGAGTTTCCTATGTAAATTACTTAATAACTATTTTAAGGAGTTTCTATTAAAAAACAAAACCAAACCAAAAAAACAACCCACAAAACTTCCTCATCTTAAGCCTAAAAGCATTCATTATTTGGTCCCAGAAAACAAAGTCAGGAAAACAACTAGCCCTAACTCTGTTAATTTCATGGTATTTCTAAAAGAAGATTAATTTCAGGAAAGAAATCTTGATACTTCTAGTTTAGAATTAAAGGATCAGTAAAAAGCAGCTGTCATCATCTTAACGCTGAACTGAAGGTTCTAAAGCAGTGCTTGCATTGTAAATTAGAGAGACAATACTTAGCCTGTTACTTGCATTATTAATACAAATAATATTTATGGTATTGCTTGCATCATTAATACTGTATTACTTGTATTACAAGCAGCAGAACTTCCAGCTCCCTTAGTGACTCAAGCTGCAGAGAGCTATTTAAAGAAGTCCCCGAATTAGTGGGGCCAATAAACTTGTTGTCTTGTATCCTGACTTAAAGGTTTATGAACTTGCCTAAGTTCTGGTAGCTTTTAAGAATTCTTCTCCTGTATTGCTCTATTTGTTGGTCTAGCAGAAGTTTGTAAGAGAGACTTGTAGGCACTGAAATGTTGCTTAGCAATTTACTTAAGCCATGGTTTTTCCATTGCTCTCCTGCTGTGCTTGAAATTCACCCATTTATGTTTAAGTGTGACAGTATGAAATGAGCAGAAATAACCACTGTTTGTTTTATCATGTCTCTGGGACAGATTTGTCAGCCTTTCATCAAGCAAGACTTGCATTGTCCTCAGCAGGATTTCTGTGTGATGAAGGACTGCTGCATTTAGCGCTTTGAGTTTTTAAGTATTACATTCTTTGTGCCTGGGTATTGACAAATGCACGACTCTAACACCATATTTATTCTCTATTGAAAGTAGAAGCTTGCCTTACCTCCCTCTTCTTGATTCTTGTTGATGTCAGACAAATTTACATGGATGATTGCTCCCTTATCATGCTTATCTATCATCATAACTGTGAGATATCGCTACCAGTGCAAACCAGAACAGAAGTGACCACCCGAATTCTGCTATTTATTTAAAGGACATGTTAACCATCAAAATCTGATTTATTGTTTATTCTCCCACATATTTGTAATGTTTCTATATAAACTGTTCCCATGAAGTAGGTAACTTTACATTAGTTCTAATGCCTCATTTTTCTGAGTATCTGAATCTTGTTGCTGCTATACCAAGCCTGCTGAATTTCCGTGACCAAATTTTGTATGCAACCAAAGCATAAAGGGCTCTATGCTCAGTTATGTTAAATGTTTGCAACATTTTTATGAATGAATCTCATGGACTGGGAGCCATTTATGTGACATATTTCTTCCCCTATTTTCTTAATTTCTTGGGAGTTTTGGGTTTGCATTATTCGTCCTTGCACACACAAAGTATCACTCAAACTGCAGCATCCACTTGGAGGTGTCTGGTGTGATTCAGGTTCTATCTGTGCAGTGTTGTCAGGCGGGCCATAGCACACTTCACATTTCCATGTTGAATAAGTTTCTTCATGCTCTTGATGTTAATTTCTTCTTCCCTCTTTTCATATTGTAAGTAGGTATACCAGCAAAAACAAATACAGCAAAGCCAGTAGAATGCCCTTGGGAATTTTTTTTAAGTGTATGAAATGCCCAGAAGTCTTTCTGGTGAGAGTTTGAAAGGAATTTTAACTCCAACTCCCATCTGAGACTTTGAAAAATATTCCTTCTATATTTAACAATTTTAATAATTCTTAAATCACATGCTCCTCCCTCCTGAAGGCAGTCAGCACACAACAAACAGATAAAAATATGGTACAACTTCACATATAATGATATTGTCATTAAAAGCTGATCCAGTCAGCATCTGTTTGGCATCCTCTTCAAAAGTAAACTTGAAGAATACAGCACTGCATTGATTAGTAACTGAAGAAGATAGTCCAGTAACAATTTTTTTTTTCTTTTGTGGCAGCATTGAGCTTTCTGGGTCTTTTTACTTCCATGACAAAGTGAAAACAAAACTTTCTAAATGTTTCCATGTACCTGAATATAATTGATTGGAAAATCTTTTTCAACTTAGGTCTCCTCTGTGTCTGAACTGAAAAGAGAGTGCACCCTGGACTGGTTAAATTGAGGTTGCTTAATGGTTCTCTTCTGTCTGGCTTAAAAAGCATTATTCACTTGAAAAATCTTCAGTTAAAGCACTTTGGCCAACTCTTAGAGGCAGTCATTTTAGCATCTGTTTTAATAAGTAGTTTTTATTAGCATTTGTACAATATGTGAAGAAAAGGATTGTCTTCTAAAAGAGGAGCCCAGACTAATGATAATGGTAGACGGGATTCCAAAAGGAGACTTGCAAGATCAGAGCTGTCCCTGCTAAAGCTATATGTTCCAGGTCTTCAAAAATACACAGAGAAATGTTAGACCCTTATGAATGGCATTTCCACAAGCCAGTGCACAACCCAAAAATTTAGTATTATGCTCTTTTTCCCAAAGAATTCATGAGCTCATATGACTTAACTCAAAGCCCTGAACCCTCTTATAGAACAGAATATTCAGGGGAAGAAAGTCTTTCCTTCCAAAAAATGAACCATATATTTTAGGATGAAGTTTAGATATGTTAGTGGTTGGAATATTTTCATTTGCTATGAGGCCAGACTCTTTCATTTGCTCCCTGAGGCTTTCTGGTTCTCTCACATTCTAAAATAATGCCCAGGTTTCTATAATATACAGTTATCCAGGCAAGATATCGCCGACATTTCCCAGTGAAGCAGCTGGCTGTGTATGAAATGGCTCCACCTGCAACCCAGAGGTTTGCACAGATTGCAGGGACATAAAATACTCTGGCCCTAATTGTCACCTTGTCCATCTTTCAACATATTCAACTGTTGGACCAGAGAAAGAGAAAAGATGTAACTGCCATGAGTTTACTGTGTTTTGAGTGGTGTGAAAGAGAGGGATCAGATTTTTAAATCATCATCTTTCTAAACATATTTTTTATATTCTCATTTGATTTGAGTTCAACCTCTCTGGTTATATGAAGGTGAGTTCTTAGAAATATGACAGCTTATCGTATATACCACAACAGAGAATATATCTGCTCATACCTTTTCAACAGGCTATAAAATTGGAAATTGCTGATCTGATTTTGAAAGTCATTCAAAGACAGTTACCTTTTTTGCAGTGCTTCATATCTTTGGTTCCCATTTTAGCAAGGACATCCAAGAATTTTCTGGTGGCAGCTGGGTGTGTGTCCATTTCCATCTTTCTCTCTTCACTCTGGGGTTAAGGAGCCTTCAGAGCTTTTATTAATCTCAGAATGAGAGTATCAGTGAAAGGCTGTCAAGATGAGTGACAGATGAGAGCTCAACTTTTAAATGCATAGTCAAATCAAATATATGTTATCCAGAAACAGGAACCAAACCTCAGACATCTCATTTGGATTAAATCTCTATCATTCATTTAATGTATATGAACTTGAATTGATGGATGTAATTTCCTGTGAGTAGAGTTGTAATTTCTGACTGATTAGGAGCATAAGGAACACTTTTAGAATAAGACTGAACTTCAGAAACTTACATCTAATTTGCATTTAGCAGGTACATTGAACACCTCCTTCTGACCAGAATCAGAGCTGGTGGCGCATCAGTTCTTAGGTGTTACTTGGTTAGGTGCCTGGTGAAAGCAGATGTTTTCCTTTGTAATTTGTTTATTGTCAAAACAAATACTTATATTTTAAGTCGTTAACTACTATCATAGAATAGGATACATTTTAAGCTTATAAAACTGCATATTTAAGGATATTTTTCTCTGAAACCACAGTCGGTTGTAAACATCCAATAGTGGATTGAAAAATCTCTACAAAAATGCACTTGACTTTTCAAGAATGTGTCCTCTGTCTATTTTTATTTGGTTTTATATAGGAAACCAAATGAAAATATAGGACTTTCCTGTAGGAAAGTCAAATTTTCCATGAGGTTCTATCATGGATTGAGAACCTTTAACAATGTGTATTGGTCATTTAACACTATCACAGGTGATGAAAAATATGTTTTCATCCTGGTTTTGAAAGGTTTCGAGGGAATATGTAGTCAAAAATATCATAATTAAATATTTCAATCCAAAATCTGTAGTTTAGAGAAAATGCTACATTTACTGTCAAACTAATACAATATATATTAGAGATCTCAATTAAGGTACAGTAGTAGATAAAATATGATTATCCTTTATTATAAAGGGATTCAAATTGAAGATCATCTAGAATATCTACTGAATAGTTAGGGCACAGGGTGTTCTAGGAAAGTTTTCATTTTAGTTCAGTTTAATTTAATTTAGATTTAAATGTCTACATTTGGGTTAAAGGTTAAATTCACTCTTTAGCATTTGTCAGCAAACTCTTCAGTGTCACTAGCACTAAAATACTAAAGATCATTATCATGCTTTTCCTCCAGAAAATGTGGTGTAGCCCAGCTGGTGTTCTGATTTCTATTACTTAAGTCTCCTTGAATATCTACTCTTATAAGAAAGTTTTGCTTAAAAGGAAAATTAAAATGGTTGTTTTTATTGAAGGTAGAGCATTACAAAACATACAGATCAATATACAAACATGAGTGAAACTAATTCATAAATCCTGTTTTAGAGTAACACCTTTAAGTTTCTGCTATTACTGTGCTGAAAAACAGTTATGGCATATCATGCCTTACTTTCCTCTGTAGAATGTTTTTTTAGCTTAACATATAGAAAGTTCTTTGTAGTTATTTTGGGTTGGGTTTTGTAGGAGTATGCTTCCGTAGCCTAAAGTAAAATCTCTTAATTGCAGGGAGGGCAGAACGCGTAGTGCATTTACACATTGAATCTTAATTATTTCATCCATATGTATAGTCCCATCTGCTTAAGCACACTGCACTCAAAGAACAGGGTGGCCTGCTCCTTATTCCCCCACCTTGAAGAGGATTTCAACAAAGCAGCATAATCTGTTCCAAACAAATAATGAATCCTTTCATGTGACAGAGCTGGCTGGTGTCATCAGTGGTGAGCTGTAACTTCAAGTGCTCCTCATTATGGCACCTTTCAGTTCCACTGGTGATGTGACACAGATCCAGCAGGAGGTTTGCAATCCCACTGCCATGTGGAACTTTGTAATACCTGAAATTTCCTACCCTAAACTACTTTGTAGACCAAAATCTAAAGCCACACTGGGAATAGAAATGAGAGATTTTTTTTCAGGAGAATGTTGAATAATGAGCTTGTTTGGTGTCTTCTATACCCACATTATTCCAATCTGTTAATTTGGCTTCTTGGAACAAGCAGAGTGGGTCATTCACTTTTTAAGCTCTTCTATTGAGATGATTATCCATGAGTTTTGCATAGGAGTGTGTCAAGATGGAAGTGATATAAGATTGTATTTATGGGAATTTAATGCACTTAGATCTGTTCAAATTTTCTGTGCTCATGTGAATTTCTGATAGAGATTTTGAATAAATTAATAAATATTGTGAAAAATACCAGATGAATGTGTTTTGCCATGGAAACTTGAGAATTTGCTTTAAATTCATGTAAATAACATAAAATGTCCTACCATTTTTATCTTGTGGTGATGCTGTTGGTAAGATGAGATATTTATGGTGTGCTAGTTAGAAGGTATGAGAGAAATAGAAAGAGCTTTTTGCATTCTTAAAGGTTGAATGGGCTGCTAAACAAATTTGAAGCTGTTCATGCATTCCAGTAGAGCTGCAGAACTTCAGTATGACTGCAGTTATTGTACAAAAAGTACTGAGCTACTGCAACAGATTTGATTCTTTGGGGTGGGGGAGAAGCGTTGGGAATATGATGCTGTAAGAAATTACCTATTAGAAGAAAATACTTTTCTAACATGAGATCTGAAATTACTAATCAGGTTAAAACCCTGAACACTTGACTTCAACCACCAGTAGTGAATTACATACTCCAGAACTTTCAACATTTCATACAAGAGTCTTTATGTAAATTCTGTTTTCCTGTGCAACACTGTTAAATCTCCATCTTTTTATAATCATCAGTTAGTGAAAAGCAAGTTAGCAATCTCATAAGTTCATTGTAGAAATAAATATCATATAAATTTGCTGTTCTACTATTAAGGAGGAGAGGGACCCTGAGAGGGGGTAGAGAACCAAATGACAAGTTGGCCCATGTTTAGTTTCAGAAGGAAGTGCTGGCAATAGGAGCAGTCAAGTCACTTGTGGTCACCTAGAATTTCTCATTCTTTTCATGTCTTTTGCATCTCAATTCAAATGATAAGGCACTAACTTTTGAGCTTCCTGCATGATCCCCTGCTTAGCTCACATAGTCCTGGTTTCAAAACTATTTACAGAGAGAACCATCCAATAGCTTAGTGATCTCCAGGTGTTGAATGCCTGTGATTCAGTCCAAGTGTGTACTTTAAGCAAAACCTTCTCAAATTACTAGTTGTGCTTTTCTCCCCCTCTGCCAACCACCTCGGTATTTCTATTCCCAACCTTCAAAAGGAGCTTCTAGTACCTGGAAATAGAGCTTCTGTCAGATTAGAAACTGTACCACAGATCCAGTGTAATGGAAGTCTATCCCATCAGGTTTTTCTGCTCATTGGTCTCTAACCATGACAAAAATATGTCTGTTTTGTTACTAGCTGCTGCCCTCTAAATCTTGTAGGTTGCAAGTAGTTCCTTTAAAAAGCTGTTCTAGTGTCATTTCTTCTTTCTGACCTGGCTTGGAGTTAAAGGGCATGAGAAGACAGTTGCAATAATGTGTGGAAGAAAAAACATAGCAAGAAATTAAAATTGTTTGCACCAATAAATTACAGGAATCAAAGAAGCGGGAATCTATGTACATATTGTTATCATTTTGACACACAAGAGGACAGGGTGTTCTATCTTGTCTTAAAAGACGCTTTCAATAATTAGTCTGGTAAAAGTAAAATAGTACCCTGTAAGATAAAAAATACCAACAGCTATGGAGAGAAAGCAAAAATGGAATTTTCATTTTATAGAAAAGGAACTCATGTTACTGTGTAAAACCTTCCTGTTCCCTGAATCATCAAACTAAACCCTGTACGCTACTAAGTGACATAATTTAATTGTATACACTTTTCTATTAAAATTTTAGTTGACTGTGTAGGAATATATACCCAGATGGTTGAGCATAATTGCATTTTATTGTTTCTCTTTGCACAGTTCTGGCTCCCTGAGCTCTAAATTCCTGTGCCCTAGTGACAGTTCTGCACTGCTGCTTTACAGTAGTTCAGTTCTGCACAACTCCAGTTCACCCACTGCTCTAATAATCTCATCAAAGTCCTTTGGAGATAATAGCATGAGACAAAATATTATGGAGAATTTAAAAGTGTGAAAATAGAAAATTACAGTAGTGAGGACTAGCCAGGGGCTTTTAATTTAAAAGTAACTGGGTAACGTGGAATATTAAAGCTTTATGATGCAGACATTATTTCTTTCAGCTCTAAACATAACATATTGCCTTTCTCCTACATTGTCCTCTAATCATAGCTTGAAAACTTCAGAAACTGCACATTTTTACATTTAAATCCCAGTATCCAACAAGGAATCTTTCAACTTTCTCAGCTATCCATTTACAGAAGATCATATTTCCTTGGAACATGCCTAATGCATTCCACCTGCCTTAACACACAAAACTGTATTCAAGTCTGATTCATAAGCTGTTTGCTAGTAACTTCAGTTTGGGAACTTGTGAAGCACCAAAAAGAGGATTCCTTAACACACACCCTTTTCCTGTTCCCTGCAGTACTGGCTTAATGCTGAAGTTTGGTGGTGTCAGCAGGGTTATACATCCCGGAGTAAGGTCTTTTAGTTGATACCAGTGAATCATTCATCAATTAAGAATCATTCATCAATTAGTTTTCAAAATAGCACTCAGAAATCTGCAAAATGCATCTAGTTTCTCTGCCTTCAGCAGTAAAATAACCAGCCTCTGTAACGCACTTTCACAACTGTTTTCCATCTCCTCTGTTCCTGTTCCTCAAGCAGCATGTTTATTTCTTTTGAGTTTGTGAGCTCTGAATCAGTAGAGATCTGGCTCTCTCGAAGGCCCCGAGAAGTTAACTGTAATCTGTACTGTGGGAATATACAGGTGTGTGATTTTCAGGGAAAAGCAGGAGACCTTTAATTCCCAGTGCCAAAATGCAATCTCCTTTTAAGACATATTCTTGGCTTGAAATCTTGCCTGTGCCTAGACTTGATACGTTTTGCTCATGAGCACTCTAAGTTTCATAGGAATACCTGGCCCGTGGATTCTTCAGGAAATTATGGAAGCTTGTACAAAAAGTAATTTTCTCTGACCCCCATAGTAACTGTATCCATAAAGCGTCCCATATTAGAGATTTTTTGTGAGAATAAGGGAAAGGAACAAAAATATTCATAAACAGTTTTATGAGTTCTGAGATGGTTGTAAATACAGGAGGGTATAAGATGACAATGTTTCATCTGTCTTTGGTGTGACGTAAGGAGGAAGTGTTGCTGTGTGGTTACCTAAGAACTTCAGCTCTGTGGTGCTTGCACAGCTTTTAATTTAAGTGATTAATCAGCCTTTTATCGTGAGTCTGTTCTCTTGTCAGATAAATAAACTGGAAACTAAAAATTTTCATCCTTTTTAGCTAAAAATGCAGATTTTCATCTTTTTATGATGGAAAATTATGAACCTTAAGTACATAAAATGGGACAAGAAATTTTTTCACCCCCACAAATTCTCTATATCCTAAATTCCGGGCATATGTTTTTGGGTTTATTTTTTATTTTTAATGTACATGTTAGTTGTTCTCGCCTTTGCTTCTTGCGCATTATGCATTCCTTGGATCCCATACTGGTTTCTCTAATTTTCCTGTTTCCATCCCCCTAGTTTATCTATTCTGGGTTTTGAGGCTGGTTTAGCTTCTGGTGTCCATCCCCCTTGTTAAGGAAAGCAGCTCAACAGTCACAGCACTAGTAGTGCAAAGATGATAGATGAATGGAATTTCAAAGTGTGGTATGCTGAAAGTGAAAGTGTTTCAGTTTTAATTGATTCTGAAGTTAAAAAGAAATGCATCTACTATCTTATTTCCATGAGTATATGAGTAAGAAAAACAGCATCCATAGGAATGTTGACATGAAATGTGAGTTAGAACAGCAAATAATTACTGGCATGCACAGTATTCCAACTTATAGTAATTCTCATCTCACATGCAAAGAAAATCACTGTATATCAGTTATATAATTTTGTTCTTTATCTGTAGGAATTCAGTACTTCCATTCTTTGGCAGAAACACTGACAAGTGAGTTATAAAGGCATTTGAATAATTTCTGCCCATTTCTATGTGTTGCATAAATCAAGACTAACACCCTGCAGGTATTCTGGAGTTGGTCCAAATTACACACTTTACTATGTTGCAGATAGTTTTCATGTCTAATGAACATTTTCAGAAAGTTTATTGAAAACAAATCATACATTTAAATAAGACGTCTGATGCTTGAGTCAAAAACTAACATTGTGATACATTTTTATTGTGTTGTAATGTTTAATTAATAAATATTATAAAGTCCCTAGCATAGTATAATTTTCATTTTGTAATTTTAGATGTATATATACACAATTTTTATTTTTAGGTTCAAAATATTTTAATTGAATGTAATGGTGTAAGAAATGTAATATTGATTCAGCTCAAATATGTTGACAAGTTGTTAACGTGATAAATAAATTTAACATTGTAATATTAAGTAGCTAAAATACTACACATTCCTAAGCATTATGTTTATATGTACCATCTCTAATGCAAACCTGCACGAGCGTGCCAGTGCTCCTGGCCAGCACAAGCAGAGTGTGCCATGTCATTCACAGGCAGCATGGGCACTAGACAAGGTTAAAAGATAAAGGAATGTCCTTTTGCAATAATAGAGTTATAAAAATAGAGAACAACACATATGACAACACAGTTAATATTATCTACAGGATATGCCATAGCACAGGTAGATACTCCTTAATTTCTAGATAGTTTCTTAATTTCTTCTCTCTTTCTCTCAGTTTTTCCTCCAGTGTCTTTGATGCCTCATGGGTAGGATGCTACTGGCTCTTTGTGCCTCTGTACCGCCTCTCTTGCTGTTACAGAAAAGAGAGGATCACAGGCATGTTGCATCCATGCTCTTTTCTCTGTGCATTCTAGTCTAGCCTCATTGTTCTAGCTTCTTGGGACTGACACTGTGCATTTGGGCTACACCGGTGTGCATTACTTCTTCTCTATGTTCCTTCTACATATCCAAATGGCTTTCCTGACTGCAAATTGCTAAAATGCTTAGTAACTTCTGGAAACTTGGGCTGCTGAAAACTCTTGGTGAAATGCTATGCATATTATTATTATTATTATTATTATTATTATTATTATTATTATTATTATTATTATTATTATTATTATTATTATTATTATTATTATTATTATTATTATTGATATGCTTCCCTGTGCATCATACAATGACTTCAGAGGATATCCTGAGGCTGACATTTGGGGAATAGCTGCATGCACGGGGTTTGCCCTCTGCTTGCTTAGCTCTGAGACACAGAATCTCCTCTGGGAACAGGGTCACAATTATAAATATTTTTAAGATCTGCAATAGTTGACGGTAACTTGCTACTGAAAGCAGTACTAATATAGCACCTGACAATATTCTGTTTATTCTGCCCAAGAAGAGATGGAAATTAGAGACAGGTGATTGATTACAACATTGATAATGAATAAGAAGCTGACCTCAGCTGCAAACAGGCAGAGCAGATGGCAGAGGCATATGTGATGCCCTCTTATGTGAGGGAAACAAAATAGCTGCCTCCCTCCCTTCTACCACCTTTCACTTAGCAATAACCTTGACCATTTTCAATAATGGTTCAATCTGCCCAAGAAAAGAATTCACTCTGCTCTGTGCTACTGCCATCTTCCCTCCTACTGATGAACGCTTTTACTACCCCATTTCATTGACTTCAGAGCAGCCTTTAGCATCATTGCACTCTCTAAGATGCACAGAGATTTCTGTCTTTAGAGCTGAGTTTCATTTTTTTCCCCTTTCCTGTTCTGCTGTGCTTTTGTGTGAGTGACTATGGCCGTCCATGTTGGTGTCCCTGTACCAAGGCCCTCCCTGCTGAAGTTTACAAAAGCTTATTTTGGCAGTCTCCATTAACCTCCTTCATCAGTTTATTGTGCCCTGAAAATCCAGATACACAGAGATGGCACAATGCACTTCACACATCAAAATGTCAATGTTCTTTTAAAAAATCTGAGCTGTCTAAAAATGCAGCATGAATAAAAATGTTAGTGAAAGGCAATGTGCCTATGTTTAGTGTCGTCTCTTTACTCTGCATGGCAAAATAGAGCACAACTATTTTTGGGAACACCTGTCACCACTCTTAGCTCCGTTTTGCCTGGTTATTCCCTACTGACATTCATTTATTTTCCTATTTACCACCTTGAAGTTGCAGCTGTGAGAATCCAAGACATTTGGGATAACTTTGTGACACCTCTCTGCCTTTAGAAGTTATCTAAAAATATATGTTGCTTCTCTGTTCTTAAGTATTATCCTTTCTTTTTACTTTCAGGTTTTTTATCACCACTATTGTATTATTTGACTTAGAGCACTCTGGGACATAGTTTGTACAGTAGGCAAAATAGTTATATTTTACTTTGTTAGGGAGCCACAGGTCCTCAGAAATAATTGTTATAAAGGAAATCCCCAGTTGGTTGGATTTGGTATTCAGGCAGTCATTATTTCAGTATTTGGCAGAGAAAAGAGCAGATAAAATTAGTAGAGTTAATAGTGCAGATACTTTGACTAAACCTGCTTGATGCTACAGCTCTCTTCAACCACCTTTCATTATTTTCCTTTTCTTTCTTATGAGACATATAAAGAAAGGGCTATTATTTTCTGTTGAATGATACATAGCACTATTTAAAGACAATAATTCCATGAATGAAACATACTTTAAACAGAAGTTGAGGAAATTGTTTGGAGGGAGTCAACCATTTACAGGAATAAAAGAGAGCACACATGATTGTATAAAACAATTCAACTTTTGGATAAATGCATAATAACTAAGAGATAACTATTTTGTATCAATTACTGAACCTTTTTCTTGATATCCAAAATTCATGTCTGATGAGGAAGATTTGCACATTAAAATTTTGAATGTTGTGCATTACATGAAGAAATTGGCTAGCTTACACAGGAAGAAACTTTAAGAGAAAAATATGTATTAATTTGGTATGTTGCAGTGTGGAAACATGGAGTATCCAGGATATCTGATCTCAGAGCTCTTAAAATCAACACCTGAATTTATGTGATATAAGCATGATATCCAGGTATTTAGGTGACATCTGATGAGGAAAAAAAACCCAGACCAATTTAGAAAGGCTGTTTTAGGACTGCTTTTTCAGCTAAAAGTTTGTAGTGTCTGTGGCTATGCCGCTTTTTGTCGTATGTGTTTAAATAAACTTTAGTCAGTATAATAACCAGAAAAATATGCTGGAGGGAGTTTCAGTTCTGGTGCAGAATGCAGATGATATCAACACAGTGTGAGCATCTAACACACACCATGATGGTTCTCTCTGTTGCTGGCTACTGCAGGCTGCTTCTCTGCTGCTTTAAGAGGTAGCAGAAAGCCAGCAGGTTTTTTTCCCTACTCTTTCCAAGAACCATGGGAAAAACCCATCAAATTGGTTATATCTCTATCTGGGTCTTTTAGA
The DNA here is from genome assembly GCA_013400175.1 of Phainopepla nitens. NCBI lineage: Eukaryota > Metazoa > Chordata > Aves > Passeriformes > Bombycillidae > Phainopepla > Phainopepla nitens. The sequence goes on from VXBQ01007751.1 coordinate 1,173,505, forward strand.
AAAATTTCAAACCTAACACTAATATTTGTTTATAGAATCCAGGTATAATGGTATTTGGGAGAAGCTGTGTAACCCTTTCAGTTCAGACTAAAATTTTCAGGAAGATTCTGAGGAATTGTATGCCACTGTAGATTGAAATAAATGCTCCTAGTGTTTTAGTCTGAATATGTTTGTTTATTTCCACTCTACTGAGTGCCTTTGATGTGTTCTGTGTTGTGCCTTTTGCTGCGCTAGAGCTTCATAAATATAAATATTGCTGATATCCATATAATTATGGACAGATGGACAAGTCAAATCTAACTGAGGCACACTTGCTTGTTTTCAGAAACGCAATGAAGTTTGTTTGTTTGCATTTGTATCAAAGATGCAAAGAAGCAAAATTGATGTCTGCAGTGGTGGGAGCATTACATAAGTCCTCTACTTACTAATCCCATTCCCTCCAAAATAGTTTTCCTGACAGTGTTTGAAATTAAATTGTGTACCTCAAATCTCTTATTTCTTTATCAGGCCCATACTAGAACACAAGCCCTGCAGTTCTGGGGGAAAGAACAGCACAACAAAATCTGTTGTAATCCTCTCTTGATCCCAACAAAGCAGATCAGTCTGTTGTGCTTCCTCTTATCAAAACAGAGTTTTTGTTCAGCTTCAGCATTTTCACCTGTGGATCAATGTCCAGAAAAGTTAAAAAGGATTAGGAAAGAGATAGACAGGAAAATGTAAAGACACAAAAAGCCTCACTGAACTTAGATCAGTCATGTGGGCATATGCCCCAGGTGCATTCATTCAGAGAAGCTGCAGCCTATCCATGCATTTCCTAGAATTCTCCTGAAAGCTTTATGTCTTTAATTTTTGGTCTCCGTGACTGATAGACATTTATTAGGCTCAGAAATGCTACAAGGTTATATTGCATCATTTCTAATGGTGGGGTTTTTAATATTTTAAGCAATTTATGAGACTGGGGTTTAATTTAGGGAACAATGAGTTAGCAGTCTTGAAAAGTTAAGCATTTGGAGATGCTTGCCCGGTAAGATGCCCAATTCAGAACAGATCAAAGCCTGTGAATACAAATGGCAAGCAAAGGATGTGAACCTCTCTGAGATGAACTGACTTCAAAATGTGCTATGACTTTAGACTGCTATCATCAGGGAATAGATGTGGGGCTTTGATTCTTGCTGTTCGTTTTGAGGTTTTTTAAGTGTTTCATGAGCATGCTTTAATCGTTAATGTTAAATAAAAAATGGTTGGAAAGTGAGCCCTGGCTCCAAGGCAGACTGTGCAAACTGACTGACTCCCAAACCACGAGAGCAGACTGCAGCCACAGATGCAGGCCTTGCACCAGGATGATTTCACACAGGAAGCAGAAATAATACTGAATATAAATACTCAGGTATCCATCAAAGCTTGGCCAGGATATTGTCTTGGGGAGAGCTTTAGCTGTCCCAAAAAAGGCTAAAGAGAACTAAACCAACAGTTAAGCAAGGCAAATGACAAGAGGTCCCATACTTGCCTTTTTCTGTATCTTTTTCTCTATCAGAATTGCTGGAGCCAGAGTACACTGCACTACAAGGATCTACACAGCCCACTTTCTGTAGTCAGTGAGCCGGGTTTTTATGAGATTTTCAAGGAAGCAACCTCACTGATTTGTTTGTCTCATGGAATAGACTTCATCCAGAATCTAGTCCTTAATGAGGTTTCCATCAGCTTGGTCCTAGAGTATCTGGATGTGGAAGTCGCATATGACAAAGAATCAGAAAGAAGGGTACAAAATACTAACTGTTCAGCTACCAAAATAGCTAAAGAGGACATAAATAAATTATAGATATTACTGTATTGTAATTAAATATAGTACAAAGTGTGGGGTTTGGCTTTCCAAGTAACAAAAAAAATCACAGTGCTGATACTGCACATCCTCCTTCCTGCCAGAGCATAATTATTATAGAAAATAAGTACTCATCCAAAACACCTGAAGATATTCACCAGCTACAACAATTTTAATAAACATCTCCTGGATTTGGGATTTTTTTTCTGCTTTCTATTGTATCTTTTCAAGAGAGGTAAAAAAATCTCTTTTCATCTAAGTAAGAGCACTATATTTAAACCCTGAATAAATATTTATTAAGGATAAGCTATATGTATTTTAGGAGCTAAATGGAATTTTCCATCAGGGTTTAAAAGATCCACATAATTAAACACACATTGTGGAGGGTATGGTGTGTTTCTTTGTTTGTTTGTTCTGCAATGAACTTTGTTTTATATGAAGCATTTGCTGTTGATTACATATTCTTTGTTTATCTATTGTTGGCTCAACTGCTGATTTTGAGCCCTTCTTGCCACTTCTGTGCAGTCCATCAACCTCTTTCCTTTGTTCCACCACAAAAGACATCTTTGTATTATTTGAGATATCAAAGTCTGGGATTTTTTTTAGGGGGGGAATTATTACATAAATAGAGGAGCTGATTTCATGGAGTGTGTCTGTGAGCTGTATCAGCTGGTGTATGATTACCAGTGCTTTTTCATGTCTATAAACGCTAATCAGGTTCTTAGGGTGTCTGTGGAGACGTGCATGGATTGTTTGTGGTGTATGAGACCAACATTTCTTGGCAGGTATAAAAGGCAGACATAATCTCCTTAGCTGCCTTGTAAACAGAGAGATTTATCAGTGGGCTTGGATCCAGAATACTCAGATCTGCTGAAAATGAAGGTTTCTTTCCTAGGATGTATCTCAGCACATACTAGGAGGGACCACAAGTCCATCAGCTCCAAAATCAAACAGATTTTCTTTCAGTAGAACCTCAGTTGCTCACACTTGAAAAAGCTGCTGTTAAACAAGGCTACCTTTCAAGAAATTGTCCCAACTTTTAATAAATGGCAGCAAGAGTGGAGGGATGCTGATTCAAAGGCCTGTCATATTTTCTTTAATTTTGTATTTCTCCCCTTAAGCTTAGCATTTTTCTTGTCATAAGGATTTGGCCTACTTTTTCACTCTCATCTAACATATCAGGAGTGCAGAAAATCAGAATTAATTTGCAAGTAAAAGTAAATAAACGGCATAAATTCTCAGGCAATCTCCTTTAACTGCCATGTTGTGGCATTGAAAAGACTGTGCATCTACAGCATTTTAAATGATGGTATAAATGTTTATAAATCCAGGCTGAACATATGCTTATAGAAAGGTGGGTACTTATGAATGTAGGGGCACAAGTGGTTACTGGGGCAGATGTTCCCCTCTTCTAAGAATCATAATTATATAAGAAGGCCTACGTGGTATTGATGTCATTTCCTGAAATGGCACCATGTGTGCCAGATATGTAATTTTGGGGACAGAGTGACAAATAGGCAGTTGGCTGATTACTAATATGGTAATTTTAGATTCTCTAATTGTGATGAGTAACAGTCACCCAACTTCACCTCTTGCCAAAAATCTGTCTCTGGCAGAATTTAGTTCCATTGATACTTGGGTTTTTTTGGTCACTGATCTCAGTAATTCCACTGGGAAGCTTCTGATACAAGGTAGGCCAGGTAGGATGTGGTGTGACAAGGAGTATGGGCAAAGGACAGTTCTGTGGTGACAAGGAACATCAATGCACTGAGAATCTCCTTCACATTCATGAAGGTCAATCTCTCAGCTACTTCTCCCTTTGCTTTTCCCACACTCTTTCATAGTTACAGGATCTCTGAATTTGGAGGGATTGCTGGTTTTTCTCCTTCTTTGATTCCTGTACCTTTGAACAAAATGAACAGCTTTCACAAACTGAGGAAATGAGCGAGTGAGAGGTGCTGCTGTGTAAGAAGAAGCACATGCTGGTGGAACCAAGTGGAAGGGAAGGACAGGTGGGATGGGAATCTGAGGCTCATGGGGAACTAGAGTGGATTCACAAAACAGTTAATATACCTGTGAACAACACAAATACAGGCTGATGTCAGGAGATGGTCTTATATCACTTGTCATGAGGAATGGGACTACTGTCCTGATCTTGAACGTGGTGACTTCCTTGAAAGGGTATTTTACTTTGTTATATCACAAAGGATATTGCATTCCAGATGACATTTAAAAATTAGCATTCAAGGCAGCATTTTTAAAATTTCCTATAGCAGAGTGTGCAAATAAATTTAGCAGGTGTTATTAGAGCTGATAGGGGGTAAAAGGCAAATAAAAATTGCTGATAGAGATTTTCTTTGTGTGCTGCTGCTGGGATCCTGCAGAGACTAGACTGTCTTAGTTAAAGCTGCTGTATGTTGCTCTTCATGGGAAATCTATCTCTTTTTATATTATTTCACCTGTGATATCTATTTACAGAAGAGAAATTTTCCATTCACCTTTCCTAAAACCATTTTATATTGTTGCTCCAAGTGGAAGGACAGTCTGCAGCTATGTATAGTAAACCAGTATGATTCGTTATCAGGAATATAAATGACACATTTTCCTACAAGCTCACCTTTTTCTTTTCTGTGTGGGCATACAAAGTTCAGTGGCTGGACTATTCACACACTACAAGATATTACATTCTGCCCCTTTTACCTCCCTTTCGTGTTCTTCTCTCTTTTCTTAACACACGTTTGCCTAAAAGTAGGCCAGCATGATGGATTGATTGTGGACTAAAATACTCCCATATCCCGTGTTCTGGATTTTCCAGCTTTAAAAGCACTCTGCAAGAAAAAATGTGCTTACAGGAAAACTGATGTATTCAATTTATTATTTTCTATTGTCTTCAGTAGAGATTATTTTCAAAAAAATGTTTCTTGAAATGGGGTGAAAAAAAAGAGGCCTATTTGCATTAAAATTCTTTTGCAAATTCATTGTTTTGGGGGAAGAAAAGGGTATTTGTTCTCAGAAAATACAAAAAATCTTGATGGTATTGTTATAAAGAAGTGGGAAACCACTGCAGAATGAAGTTGACACTGGTGAAATGACATGATGTTTTCCTGATAGTGGTATTCTTTTATTAAGATTCCTTTCTTTTATGGTGATTGAATTCCCACTCTGCTCTTCTGCAAGCAAAAATATGACCTTTTCTCCCCTATCCCTGTATTCCTTCCTCGCTTTATACTTTTCCCATCTATTTGCTGCCTTTTGTTGCTGAAACTTGTTGCCACCTTTCTGGAGCATATCCATCTCCTACTGTCTGTGGCTTAATCAAGCTCTCTCTTAGAACAGATACTTGACCAGGATTTCTGGGAAGATAATGAATTGTTTTCCACAAGCAGCATTTTGAATGCAGAGCTTGTCAGTACAAACACCTCAGTTATTTGCCTAGCAGGACAAGAGAGTACAGCCAGAGACAAATTTTCTTGTCTAAATTCACTTTGTGAAAGAATAAGTTTTTAGTATTTTGACTGAAAAGGGGATTAAAGCCTTGTAAACATCTGAATACTCCCTGTTTTCTCTGTTACACACTGCAACCATCCTGATGCTACTGCCAGAAGCCTCTGCGAGGTGTGGGGAAAACACAAGGAGCCTTGCCATGATGCCAGGCTGCGTGCCACAAAGCGCCCGAGCGGGGCCAGCGGTGTCTGTGCCTGCAGCTGGGGAAAGAACACATTGCTCTTGGGGCTCAGTGATGAAACAGCCAGCAGGGGCTGGAGCTGACAGGCAGGAGTCGGCTGTGCCCTCCTTAGCTTTGTGGGGGTTTGTTGGTCGGGGTTTTCTGATTACGCAACAGTAAATGCAAATCCCGTCACCCACAGGCACTTCGGTCCGTGTCAGTGGCAGCGTGTTCTCTGTAGAGCTTAGGCACTTTTTCTATCAAGTCTCATAAGTCCTTCCTTGCAGTTTTCCTGTCTTTCCTTACAATGCAGAGAACCACTATGAGCCATAAGTATGCCTTTCGTATTTGCGTCATTCATATCATGTCTCCTATGGCTGTATGGGCAAACAAGGGAGGGGTTTTCCACCTCCTAATCCTTCCCTTACTATGGAAACACTTTCTATGAAATCTGAATTCCTTTCTATGAAATCTGGATTGATTTATCCCCTGATATCACGCTGCTTCAGTAACACTGAGAGAGCTTAAACTATTGAAATCACTTGATTCAGTCTTAATTCTTAAAATTTGCATTTACTTGGATAGAGTTGGACTTTTTTTTCTAATTTGAGGTCTGTCCCAGTAGTATTAAGTAACATCATGTTATGCAGAATTACAGCACTGATTTAATCTTATTTCAAACTTGTTTTTTCTTGAAATGAAACAAAAAATAATAAAGCAATATTGAAGTAGGAAAAAAGACAATACTTTTAGTTTAATTCAGTGAGATTTTAGGCTCACTAGACACTGCAATGCATTTTTTTAATAAAAAAAGAAGTAAAAAGAAGTATTACTTTGGCCCATCTTGGTTAACACCTTGGGCTTTTCCACATATCTTCTTTTTCTTACAGAGCTGCAACATCAGAAAGATAAATGTTCTTACACCCTTCTGTCAAAATTACTTTTAACATTTTCAAATGCAAAAATTCATTTCCTTTATCAATGAAGAACTTATACAAAATAAGAGCATATCTAAACTGGCACTTCAGGGTCTTTATTAACATTTGCAATGACTATACACATTTTTTTGTCCAAAACATTCATATTTCTGTCTTGGAAGATTAAATTTGTGCAATATTCCTATTTTGAGAATGGAAGCCAAATGGAAGTCTCCTTGTGCAGAAGTCTGGTATTTGCATTTATGCACAGAATTAGTTTCTGATGTATTGAAAGGTTTTAATTTCATTATTAGAGCTTTATTGATGGTTTGAAGGGTTCTATATTGCTTGCTTTTTTTTTCCCCTAATACTGTAGTGTTTTTGCAAAGGCTTGTTTTTAAGTGACTGCTGAGAAATCGTTGTGAAAAATTGTGTTTAGGAAAATAATCAAAGAAAATTCATGTGTTTTCAGCAGAAAAAGTAGAAGATTAAACTTTACTTTTTCAACATAGAGTAAGAAAATCCAAATCCTTATATTATTCCATTTTTTCCCCTTTTATATTGGATTTTCTAAAAACATAATTGTGCTACAGGTAGGAATGAGTGCCTACTGTATTAGTAGCCCCAAGGAGAGTATAAAATAATACATTTCTAGTCACAAAGAGAGGAAAGGCAATGTTAAAGGTGGGAAGCTGCAAAAGCTATACCAAAAATATATGGAAATACATGATTTTCAAAAATAACACCAGTGAAATAAGAATTGTAATGCTTTGAAAGAATACTGACTGCTAAGTTTAGAAGTACTGCCTCAATTTAATAATCATCCTGACCCTATAATAGCATTTTCATATCAAATTTAGCAATTTGAACTTTTTTTTATTTATATAAGGTTAAGACATGGAGTCTATCCAGTTCTTCCGTAGGAGTTCAACTAATTATAACATGATAGTTCCACAGAGAATGTGAAACTGAACTCCGGTAAACCATACATAATTTGTTAAATTGTAGACAAGACCATCAAGGTTAATATGTCTGTTGCTATAAAAAAGGTTGGATTCATTAAAAGATAGTTTTAAGATTCGTGTTTTCAGATACTTGCAAATTTGCAAATGTGTAGCGTTGCATTTCTGGCTGTAAGTGTGCAGTAGCTGAAGGCTTCATGGGAGTCAGCTTTATTTCAGCCACGACCCATTCATTTGAGTCAGCCATTTATTTCTCAGGCATATGATGGTCAAGCCTGTGCTAGTGGAGAGGAACAGTAGACATCATTATGTCCGTAATAGTTTTATTTTTTGAAGAGGGGGAGGCAATTCTAATTAAATGGCGACAACAGTCAATATTCCTTCCCCATTTTTTTTTCCTTTTTTGTCACACAACAACCCTGCTGATAGAGGTGAGAGGAGGTAAAATTTTTTCCAGTTTTTCTGGAGGTTTTAGTTGCTCGCACTCCTCTCAAGGAGTTTGCAGCCTTCCTTACTGGACTTGGAAAATATGTAGGCTTGTGAAGTCAATCTGAAATCTCTTACTCTGGTGCCACTGATATACTGGGAAAATAAAGATGCAGACAAAACTACAACCACAAATCTGTTCCCACAGTCTGCAGCACTGAGCTGTGCCGCTATGCTCTTACTTTGCTTTATTTAAAATTCATACACCATTAAAGCTGCCTTTCTCCTAGGACTCAATTCTGCTTTAAGATGGCAGCAAAATCTTATATGTGAGAGAAAGAACTGGAGCTGATTGATACAGATATGCTAGCTTTAACTTTCTAAAAAAAATTTCATTCTAAATAAACTGTAAATATATAATGTCTTTCCCACCTGTGTGCCTTTTATCTGTAGTCTCCAATTTCACTTCACACTTTTCTGTGATAAATTATTTGACTGCTCTGAATTTGTGATAGTCAAAACTACTTTTCTGTGCCTGAAGTCCATATGAGTATTATTGGAAAGTTTCCTTCTTCTTGATATCCATAAGTTAGTATCAGAGTTGGGATATGAGTTTCAGTAATTCAGAAATTCCTAAATTCTTTTCTCCTTCTATCTGTTATATGAGAGAAAAAGTACACATAATATTAACATACCTTTAGGTCTGCAACACATTTTCGGAGCTGCTATTAGAAGATACAACTAGAATGCTTGAAATACTTCAAACAGTTTAATATATACCTTAGGCCAGACTCTCAAGTGGTGTAAAGCTGGTGGATTCTGAAAAGTCGACAGTTATTCCAAATGTCTGGGCCTCCAAATTTAATCCCAGTCATTTGATCCGTCTAGAGAAAATTTAATTCTTCACACTCTCATGTGATCTGAAAATTGATATTCACACAAGGTTCTAACTGGCAATGAGGATCACGTGGCTTGTACACTTACCAATTCAGAAGTTTAAAAAATAGTCCTGCTTCACCAGACTTCCATACCTGTTTGGTGTGTACTTAATCTGTAAGGACAGAAAGGTGAGCATTGTGCGAAATGAGCAGCAGCTGTACTCACATTTCTTCCTTTCAGTGTGCTTAGTCAGAAAGTGCCTGTGCCACACCTGTCTCCTGTTCATCCTCACTCCAAACAATGCTTCATTTCCTACCTTCTAGACATAATCCCTCTCAGGAAGCCCTGTCCTTCTAGAGAGAAAGACAAAGTAGGAACCCAGGAGAGACGGTAAAATTTATAGCCTTTATGTTCAGAGGGGAATTGTGTTTTTAAAGCAGATCTGGAAATCAGGAACAAGTTTTAATATTGAGTTATTCAGCGGCCTAAATTTTCAGCTATTTAGCAAATTATTGCATTCAATATCAGACTTAGCATTAGGTTGGTTTTTTTTTCCCCAAGTAAGTTATTTTAGCAATTTAATAATAAGAAATATATGTCATAAGTTCTTTTAGGCAGTGCTACAGAAACTCCATAGACTATATGGTTTGGCTTCCTGTTATGGACAGCATTAACCTTTATTGGTATTAACTTGCCAAAATTGTTTGTAACCATTTTAGGTCCCTGTCTCTTTTGTCATTGGACTTTGGCACTTGAACTTAGCAAAATATTTTTTGCTGCCACCTCTTTGCGGCCTCACCTTTGTCCCTGAGGGAGAAAAGAGATTGTTTAATTCACTCTTGTCCTAGTATCAAGCAAACTTTAAATGTATTGCGTGAACGGTTTAAATGCATCCTTAAAAAAAAATGTATTTCTACAGAAGAACTTAGAAATGCTAGACTTTTAGTCTGTGCATAATGTCATGCTGTTCAATGATATGCTCCAAATATTCCAGAAACAACTTGTCTCTTCTTCAATATGTTTTTAGCTTGAAGAAATTTATATATTTTTAGGTTAGGACACTTTGTACTACAAAGAAGAGGGTGTCCTCTCTCATTTCTGAGTTATCAATGTTTACTATATCTTAGACACTATATTTTATAAACATTCATATTTAGAAGTGTTTAAATATATTGTATAAGATTATTAATATTATATTAATAATTTCAGTGTCTTGTAACAAAAAATGTTGTATAACTTAAACAAGAAACAATCAATACTTATGACCACATCCTTTACTTGGCAGGTTTCAAATGCTTTAGTACTCTTGAGGGGGGCAAGCAAAACCATATCAGCTACTGCCAGAAAATATTACAGCTTAAAAAATAAGGGGTAAAATCTGAGGTTAGAGAAATGTGTATACTTCATTTGAAGAATCTCATACTCAAATTAAAAAAAAATATTAATTTCTATTTAGTTTTATGAAGACACTGACAACCCTATTTTGGAGAACTTTGTTTAAAATTACTATCAAAAACACTACCATGAAATTGTGAAGATAAGTGTTGTGTAATATGAAGGGTTTCCTTCCACCTTTTTGGCTTATCACCTATTAAACTGACAGAACAGAACAATCGCTGCCAGCTAACAACAGGGTGTTGAAGCTTGTTGCCAATCTCAAAGTGATAAATCAATCAGTCCTTTTCTCCAGCTGTCACATTTCATTACTTATTTCAATTCACTTTGCTTGCATGAGATCTTTTTACCTTGTAGTTTTGACACAATTCTGCTATTTTAAAACCTCACCAGTCTGTGAACTTGTAGTAACTGGTAACATTTGAAAAACAAGATGTTACCTGCAAAATTTGATGCCAATTCATGACTGCTACAGTTTACAAGAATGGATTTCAGTGTTTTCAAAATACACCTCCCACTCTGGACATGGGATTTCCGAAAAGATCATTTAAGAAATCCCTTTGCAATGGGAATTTCACTTCACATGAAATTAAAGTAAAAGCACAGCAATGACAAGGAGACAGGTGAAAAAGGCCCATTTTAAATCCTTCTGTGTGGTGGGAGTCAATTTCTGTGCTGCATTATTTGTGAGCAGGGAATGTGTTGGAGAGGTGGTGGTCTGGACAAGACATTTAATGTCTGGATGGTACTTCCCTCACTCCCAGTGTCCTGTGGTTCGATTTCCTTAAAATGAGAATAATGCAACCCTCATCTTTCATGCACATTGCATTTAGACTTTTCTATTTGAATAACAAAACTTGTGCCACTTCAAGGGATGTTCACATTGCTGGGATACTTTCTTTCCTTTATACATGAGCAGAGAGAGTCTGGCTGGAAAATATGCCAGATCATCTGGTAAGGATGGTAATTGGTGATAGAACCTCAGTGATCCCCAATACCAGTGTTAATGAAATGAACATTCATTCTGCCAACTGTTGACCAAAAGATTTTCAAAACTTTTTGAAAAATTTTAATCTTTCCCTGGGGGGCTTTTGGTATGTGTGTGTGCTCACATGAAGCAGGGAAGCCTGACTTAGAAGAGGGATGGAATGAAATCCACTTGTATTTCTAGATTTTAACTGCAAAATCTGCAGTTGTGTATGTATGCAAAACATACCCACGGTGGGATTATAATCCACAATTAGGACTCCTATCATAGAAATGCCCGTGCATGCACTAATGAATTACATTTACATGAAGTGTGTGTATGTATCTAGAAATGTATGCAATATAACAACAGTAGGTGGGGCTCTATCATTTATTCAATAATTAAGTTTTCCGCTTTTCTGAGGTGAATTAAATGCTTTTTCTGGGGAGGAATCAAGATGTAGTCATGGGTACATATCAGAGCCAAATAAACTGCTGAGTAATCTAACATTCTGTACCCTGACCATCCACCCACACTCTCCACTCTCATGTGGCTGCTATCTGCTCATTTTTTTCCCACTGGGGAGGAAGGCAAGAAAAACAGCCTTCAAAAAACTGTTTCTAACTTTCTTTGCTTCAACAGTTCATAAAATACTATGGGAGACTTCTTACTGTGAAGTATGAAACTTTGCAGAGAAAAGAAATTCATGTTTTCCTCTCTAAAGGTGAAGTTCCTCAGAAAACACTGACTAGCTTGTGATGGCTGCTTATTGTCCTAAGGTTAAAAGCAGCAAGCAGTCCTTTGGCCATTCCATGGCATCTTTTCTTTCCTTACTAACAGCAACAGGCTTTCTAGGAAGCTGTTCCTTCCGGTGCTCCCTCCTTGGCTTTTTCTCTCTTTGTCTTTTTTTACTAGGAACAGTGATCCCTAACCTCTTGCCAAGAGCTGAATCCTGTTTACCAGAAATATAAAGCACTACAAATTCAGCATTTTTCAAGAAGAGGCTCCAAGGCCTCCAACATTTAAAACATTTTTTAGATTTTCTTTTGCTCTTCAAAGAGCTGTAATAGTAATATTCTTTAATGGGGAAGGACTTGCTGAAGAGGTGCTTCGAACAGCTTCTTAATCTTCTAAAACCAGTGACAACTATATTGACAAGGGGCTGCTGCTGCCCTTATATATATTTGCAAACCATTACTTGATCAAATTGTTGGAGGGATGTATGTTTATCCTTCCAGAAAGTTTTGTCCAGCACCTCACTGATGGATCTGTATGGGACATCAAAGTTCAGGAACTGAGAACTATGAATATCAGAGAACTAAACCCTCTGCCTTTCTTAGTTCTTTTAAATTCTGAATGCTTCCAGTGCCTTCAAATTCCTATTTTAATAAGATTTTTTTCTGATTTTTAAGATCAGATATGCAATATGCCAGAAATAATAAAACCTCTCATATCCAAGAAACATCACAGCAATACTTTGTGATAAAGGTAAATGGTTCTGATTCCAGCTAAGATTCTTCATGGAATGAGGGGATTTTGCTGTTGGAAATGATCATGTTACCATGAAGACACTGAGCATTCCCTCTGACAGTTGCAAATATATGGAAATTCACACCTGTGCTCTGGAGGTGGAATTTCACAATTCTTACAATGAATATTTGCTTTCTCTGAGGGAAATGACCAAAGGTTTCACCCTGGGCAATTACACAAGTGCCTCTGCAAAGATCAGTTTTCACACAGGTACTCACAGAGGGAAAACCGCAGAAATAGCTTGAGTGTTAGCCAAACAAAGCACAAGTATCAGGCCACATGTGGGAGGAGAATATTCCATTCTTTCCTGTTCAAGGAAAAAAGTCAGTTTTAAATTACTGCCCTTCTGAAGGAGAGGGCACCCAGGGTGCTGTGTATCAGCCATTCACTAAAAGTGATAAATGTGCATTACTGCAAGCTCCTCTCTATATGTCTCTAACTGCATCGGATGACATCGCTTCAACTGTGCTTTGGCTAAAAATATGGCTTTACATCTAAAGTTCCATCTGTGTTGTTGTAACGTAATTCAGCTGCAGAATGTGAACTCCCTGTGTCTTTGTACGGAGAAATATCAAGGAGAGCGAAGCAGAGAGCAATTCTATCCATATATGAAATATACTGATGTAATGTCCTATCCAGAAATCATTTTTGTTGAACAAGGGGAAAAGCCCCTAATGAATAAAAAATTGTGCTCAGGAGGGACAATCCAATATTTCTCTTTAACATGGCATCCAGCATTTCAATCTGGGTAGAAAAAAAAGCTATTCCATTTTAAGGAAGCTTTCAAAAATTTGGTTGCCTTCCAATTTGAAACAAATGCTCAAGTCTTTACATTTTCTTCCAGGTCCAATTGGAATTGTAGGGTGAGCTTGTCTGGGAGGTTGTACTCGAACACAGAAACCAAAAGGCTGGAAATTCCAGACTCCAAAAATATCTACATGGCTGCGAGTGAGGTAGCTCAGAGCAGCTGGCTCTAAGAATAGGAACAAGCAGAAGCCTGCTGGTGTGCCTGGTCTAAGCTCTGCTCAGCTCCAGCTGACCCTGTCAGTGTTTGTCGTTGACTCTGATGGACACAAGACAGTCTCAGCTGTACAAACTGTTCTAAACCTGTTCTTGATCTTTTCAGATTTCCAGGTGAATATGTGTGTATTCTGATTTGGTGTACCTGATTTTCTGCCAGCTGAACTGTCAGTTCATTTCAGAAACCAAATATATAAATGCATGTGGTCTTGCTGCAGTCTTACAAGATTTTAGAAGCATTTTATCTATCTGGAATGCTGTTCTGGTTCTGATCATAATTAGTAACACAGTTGCATTATGTTTTGGAAGCATTGGCTGTAAAACATATGAAAGACTTCTTGCAAAAAAATTAGAATAGTCAAGGACTTCTAATTAAAAATTTGGCCCAAAATGTTTTGGGGCCTTAAATTGATTCAGAAAGCAATATTTTCTCATTTCTGTGCAAGTTTCCTGGTAGATGCTGCAGGTATACTTTAGAGGAGATTAACAGCCATAACTTCTACAGGAAGATGCCATGTGTGAAATGGCAAATGGCATTTGTGGAAAACTGTCTGACTGCTTGAAGGCCTGCATACAGATGTGTGATCATATTCCTTACACAGACCTAAATGGGATCATTTGTTCTTATTCCCTGTGTTTCTTACTGGTTATCCCTTGTAAGAATCACAAGTGTTTGTCATTCACAATTTACATTTCCCTTTGAGAACTTTTTGCATAGCTCTAGGATACTAAACCATTATTAAGCTGTATCAATTTCTCAAGCTTTTTTTTTCTTTCTTGGATGATATGCCAATACCTAATTACCATTGCTACTCTGATGTGCCTCAAGCTGTGGGCTTTTTTTCTTACATGTAGCAGGTGAAAACACCCACGTTGTATAAAAATTCTGTTGCTTTCTCCTACATTTAGGTAATAATCATGTAATCAAAGTAGAAATTAGTGACTAGAAAATTTAAGGCTGAATCCTGTCCCACTGAAATGATACTGGAATTATGTTCACTCTCATATTCCATTTTTCTGAAAAAGACAATTACACATGGATTTAGACTATTGCTGTCCTTTCTGTGACCAAGCAAGAATAAGATTTAAGAGGTTCCCAAACTCTAAGACTCATTATAATCCTGAAAAGAAGCATAGTGAGTGTAAAAAAAAAAAAAGGAAAACCCACTGAATGAGTCCTAATTTTCTCTAAAACTGAGGGGAAAGGAATCTGTGAATTTTATGAAATGCAGTAATATATTTTACTAGCTGCAGTAATGTTATTCTGATTCATACAGTGAATGGAGAGCAGTGTTTTACAAAAGGTTCCAATAGTGCTCTAGTAAATAAACTCTCAATAATTATTCTTGTCAAAGAAGATAAGATAGACAACTGATTGTGCAGAAGAAATTTGTGTGCAATACAGTTTCACCTTGAGGCCTTCTTGGCCTTGCGCACAAAATGAAAAGTCATAGAAACAGAAGATCCTTGATCCAATCATTAGCCTTACTCTACTGAGTCCACCACCAAACCATATCCCAAAGTACCACATCTACGTGTCCTTTAAATACCTCCAGGCCTGGTGACTCCACCAATTCCCTGAGTGGCCTGCTCCAATGCCTGACCACTCTTTCAGTGAAGAACTGTTCTCAAATACCCAATCCAAATGTCCCCTGGCATGACTTGAGCCCATTTTCCTCTGTTCTGTTGCTCGTTATCTGTGAGGCCAATCCCCACCTGGCTGCAGCCTCCTCTCAGGGAGCTGTAGGGAGTGACAAGGTGACCCCTGAGCCTCCTTTTCTCCAGGCTGAACAGCCCGGCTCCCTCAGCCACAAGAGCTGTGCTCCAGACCCTCCTCAGCTTCACTGCCCCTCTGTAGCGAGGGGCTCAGAGCTGAAGAGAGGACTGGAGCTGTGGCCACCAGCCCTGTGCTGGCCCTGCTGGACACCCTGCTGCCAGCACACCCCGGGAGCAGTGAGGCATTCGCCCTTCCAACGCAGCGAGGCCTCAGGGACGCAGGAAATGTGGAAGCTTTCAGAGAACTGAACTGTGAGCTGAATTCTGCAATATTTCTGCCAGTGGGTTAAGCTCTGTGGAGGACACCAGGCCTTGGGTTGGCTTGTGTGACAGTCCTGGCCATGTTAATGAACTTGCCTGGAGACAGAGAATCTCAAAGTAAAAGCTCGGAAGTGACTGTTGCAGAGCCACTGCAGGGAACCCGTTAGCAGTGCTGGAAGTAAAAAGAATGAAATGATACTGTATTAGAACTAACTTCTCCTTTAAAATGGAATTTACTTTCCAGTTTTAATTCAAAATCAATGAAACTTTCATTCTATTCAGCACAAATAATGATTATTCCAGGTTATCCTGTTTTTTTATTCATTGTCTGACTTCACTGCCATTCACTTCTTCATTTGAGACTTTCTGTTAAAAGCCTGTTTGAGGAGTAGGAGTGATATCAGAGGGGGAAGAGGGCAAATTCTGAGTGGAACATCTTAGCGATGTGTGGTTGCAGACAGTGATCAGGTCAAAGCTTCTCCATCAAATAGCAACAGATTTTTAAATTTGTACCATCTATTGCAAAATGGTTAAACAAATCCTATAAATGATTCTTCGTTGGACTATATCCACCTAGAGAAAGTAATTATTCTGTTCTGTAGCACTCGCTGCAGGCCAGACACTTAAAAACCAGCCAACCAACCTAAACATATGGAAAGGAAAAGGGGAAAAGAGAGGGAGAGGAAGGAAAACAGTAAATGCCTTTGGCCTTCTGCCAAAGAAATTCCTCCAGTGTTAGATGCAATGTGGATATGAGACAGTTAGATGACTTTTAGGATTGCTCTGTCAAACATGTCTTCTCAGTGTGTTAAAACAATGCTAGCACAAGTGATTTAAGAATAGATGGGTAGCACTGGCTAAAATCTAGACAGCTTGGATAGAGCTGCTCAGAAAGATATGGATCTATGTGTTTGTGGCTGCATAATGGATGTGTAAATTACACAGTGTCCCGCAGTGGCAGACTGTACATCAATACTTTTACATTTATTTGCTGATATAAAGCTATAGTTTACAGCCTGTCAAGATGATATGCTAACAATTTAAGTACAGAGGCCTCATACAGCAAGGCAATTAGGTAAATTAAGTACATAAGCTTGAGTTTTATTCTAAGCCTGGGACCAATTACAATGAAATCAAGAAAACTGTTTCTATGTTACATTCTAGTCACTGCCCTGTCCTGGAATTATTCTACAAACAGCACTGCAGTAATACTCTATATGTCTGTGACTGAAATGCTGATGTAAACCCCACTACAGCTCCTCAAGAAATATGTACTGGGACAGACCTTTCTGTGTTCTGGCACTTGATGCTACCACTTACCAGACTGACTTCTGTGTGTTAATAGGAAAGGCACTTCATCTGGATTTTTCCAAACTTATGTTAGGTCATAGAAAAGAGTTTTAATTGTGCTGTTTCACAGAGAAACAGCTCCCATTCACCACCATCACCAGAGGCTTTTCAGCACTAGGTTAAATTAAAAAAAAAAAAAAATCAGACATTTAGCCACACAGTGTCAAAAGCAACTATAAAAGAATAGGAAACTCAAAATCTGTCATCAACTTCTTGTCCTACTTATGTATTTTTATTTTAGAGCATCAGTCTACTGTGCAAGCCAAGAGATCAATTGTGTAATATTGGCTACTGTATTTCAGAGTATTCCTCTATCCTTAGGCTGCTTTCATTTGTTTCCTACTGATTGCTCATCCTCTTAAATAGCTAAAACCTCCCTCTGCTAAGAGAGGGTCTTGGTCTGCTGGGTCTATCCTTGAGCTGTGTATACACATTCACATCATATCTTGGGGACACATTAATAGCCCACCTGTGAGCTTTGATCAGGAGGATTCCCATGTCATTGGTACAGAGTATCACTGAAATCCCGATTAATCCACAAATTTACTTTCTCTTTTAGGAAAAAATAATCAGCTAACATGCATTCACAAATAATATTTTAACAAATATAATTATAAAATTTATTCTTGTCCTAAAAATGTCACAGTTTCATTTGTCTTTTGTTTCAGTTGCATTCCTCAGAGCACACGTGATGTATTTGGCAACAGCCCTGCTTTTAGGGTTAGTATGTCATACAAGTGCAGAAAGACTCATTTAACTCAGTTGAGGGCTGAGGTTTGGTTGACTAGATATTACAGTTCCAATCCCATCATTTTTACAGGAAAGAACTACCCTTTTATTCCAGATAGTGAGAGAATGTTGCAGTTTGGGGCTCTTTTTTTTTTTTTTTTTAAATATATTACCAGTTCTATAATTCACTAGTTACGTACACTTCTTTCCACCATTCTTTAAAACACAGTATGCATTCTACAATGCTATTGGAAACCTGACTTTTCCACAATGCCAAAATGTTCAATATGCAGGCTTCCTTGCCTTGAGCAAGAGGTGTAGCATGAATGGCTCATAAGAGCATCCAGGCTGCAGCTGTGTGGTGAAACAGCTTGGCAGGAAAGGTGTGACTGTTGGAAAGCATTTAAGGTGATTTTCAGCTGCATCCTGCTTCAAGCGTGTCGTGTTAACTTCCTGGAGTCTTTTATTACTGCCAGGTATTATTAACAAGTGAAGAGAATTGTATATGAACAAAACATATAATAATTGTAGTCTACAAACTAGGAAATATTTCAGATTAAACTGCTTTGCAGGATGCAAGAAATGCAAAAGTGATGGAAGAGATGACTTGTCTCATTGCCTCCTCCATGCACTGACTGTGCCCGACCTAATCCATTATCTCATCATCACTGGCATGCAACAACAGAAGAGCTTTTTTTTTTTTTTTACTAAAAACCAGAAATTTAAACTTCGGAGGGAAGAAAACCAAACGTGCCCATTAAAATTTCTGCCAGTAGCAAGATTTGTGATCTGCACTTTAGGAAGCGTAAATTGTAATTTAGTTTTAGAAAAATGGTGCTTGGATTTAAATAATGGGCCAGAACTCAGGTAATTTCTGCTATAATACTATTAGTCTGCAAAATCCAGTATATATCTACTGAAACTAGAATCTAAGTAGAAGTTAAGAAATGGCAATTTCTAGTACATGAAGTGCTCAGCTTTGTTTTCTTATGGACAATTATAATTTGGTCGTAAGTAGTAGGTTGAGATACTTCATTCTGAATGTACAGCCTTAGAGAGCTGTGCTGTCCTCCAGGTATTTGCATTCTCTATGAGAGTATTCATTAGAATAAAAATAAATATCTGGAAATGTAGAAATACCTCTGTATGCAATTCACTATCTCAGTGCTTTCATGTGCACCTTTTCAGTCACTCAGCATCCCTTTGATGAATTCCATAAAACTAACCAAGTAAAAAAACTATACTAATATATTGAAGAAAGGCTTTTGGTCTCTACATATTCATTTCTTGGGATCTCATTAAAATTGATTTTGCTGCTGTTGGGTTTTAATGCTATCTTATATTGTGGCAGCTTTTCCCTATGATTATTTCATAGTTCTGAATCAGGGATCATGTAATGTGCCTGGCAGGTTGGCATCCATAATTTTTGGGTCATAAATATTTAGATTTTCTGAGAGAGCTTAAGTTGCTTTATCTACATTTTAAAAATTGGTATGGTGTAAGCTTCAGTCAGTTTGATCTAATAAGCTGTGCAGTGTCGTGTCCTAACCGTCCACTAAGCTATAATCATTATTTCTATGCAAAGCATTACAATTAGAGCAATTTTCTTTGCTGGTCATTCTGAACCTGAAGGAAAACAAATTAGAATAAAAATGCAAGCTCTTTACCTGAGTATATTGTACAGTATTTTAATATAAAAACTGAGGTGCATAGCTTCAGGAAAAAAAAAAAAAGAGATTGTAATTTCTCTTGCTTTCAGTTTTAATCTGTTCTTTAAAAGGCAAAAAAAAAAATCTCTATGTTTCTGTTTGATTTTAGTTTTCAGATACCTTGGCCATAGATTTATTTTTTCAATGTGTCTCAGGATTCTCAGAGATGAGGACTTTACATTTAAAATTGAGTAATATAAGTCTCTTGGTTTTTTATAAAAATAGTGAGCATGGCCACTTGTGAGCTAATAGGTAATTCAGATTGTGTAGGCATGTCAATATTTGGCTCTTACAGTAGATCTGACTTTTATCTGATTTACTTGACCAAATTGCAAACTTCATGGCAGCTTGATAATAAGAATATAGAATATTCTATATTAATAAGAAAGATCTCTTTAATTCAATAGACTCAGTATAAAACATGAGGCTAAATTACTGCACTGCCACAGGTCATATGTTGGAGCAATGATTTCAAAAATATGTTCTTCAGAATTTTCCTGTTTATAATTAGTTCTAAATATTTTTTGTTGTTTTTGTTTGCTTATGGAGGTTTTTAAAAATAAAGTAGACACAGTAACTGCCAAACTAAAAATGTCTGTGGAATAAGGAAAATGATAAGATAAAAGGCATGTATTTTATCAAATGGTGACTCCTCTTATCTTACTGGCTTTTAATGAAGAAAATAATTTCTAATTAAAAAATCTCTTTGCTTCAGTAAGTAAAGGCCTGGAATGTCTTGGGGAAGGAGCCCCCATGCCATAACTCAGGGAAGTACTCTGCCTAAGCAGGGACGCTTCTGCTGGTTTGAGGGGGGATGCCTCCAGCACAGGTCCTGATACTTCCTGAAGAGTCTCTGTGCTATTTCTACAACTCGTTCTTCCCATATTTGAAATGGGTGGATAATGGAAGTGCTGAAGGGCAGCTGCCTCAGAGATGAACCTCTTGGAGGACGCTGCTGCAGCACCACGCTCTCATGACAAGGAACACGGCGCTCGTGGCGCAGGACAGCGAGAACCACCAGTGTGAACTAACAGTGACATCATGTGATGTGCAGCACAGCACTGTCTGACTAGCTCTGTTTTGGGTTAGCGCACTTTGCTTCAGAACTTCCTGAGCTGGCAGTGTGCAGTGAAATCTGCTGCCTGCTCCTACAGGCAAATAATCTCTACAGCTTCACGTTTAAACTTGAGCCAGTTCTCAGCTGCTCTGTGAAGATTGGGAGTAAAATCATGTTCCTGGTGAAATACAGAGAAGCTCTGCTATTGACCACAGCTGGGACTGTGCTAAGATGCTGTCAAGTTTCTGACATTTAAACGCCATCCTCACTTCTTGAATCTTATGATTGCAACTAAAATGTAGCAAAGTTTAAAAGGAAGGAATGTGTTTTTCCATTTGCATAACTTTAATGATACTGATTGAGCTTAGCATTTCTTTCTCAGTTCCCACTTTAGCTGGCATTACTAGTGTTGAAATCGCATATATCTCAAAAGTAACATATTTTTGGAAAGTTCTGTTTGATAGGAAATGGGGTCTCAAGAAGAAAAGTGCTTTTCATCTTAGAAGTAATTTTTATCTCACTTGTGTGTAAGCAGTGTGCTGTGGAGGGAGTCAGACTGTGTGTAGCTATGTCTACATGTTTGCCTGCCTGGTTTTTTTCTTGCTCAATCAAAAGAAGCTTTTAGGATGAACAAGTAGGAGATAAAGCAAGGACCAGAGGCCAGACACCCTTTTTGTATGTTACATCCTAAGAGCTAATGGTGGGACCATGGTGGGGAAGGAATTAAAATTACATCACTGCTTAATCAAAAGGATCCTTAATCAATAAAAGCTTCCTCATTATAGACAGCTCAGTATTTAAGGATTGTGCAAAATCAGTGAACAAAGACAGTGACTGCAAGATAAATTTACAAAAACTAGGATGTCCCTGTGTTTGTGAGATGCAAGAGGTTTTCTAGACCAAAGGTTAGAGATTTCTGTTCTTTGTATACATGTCTATGCATACTTCTGAGTCTATAGATGCAGCATGTTTATTTTTAGGGGCAATTTTCTATTAGAAAACTGTTTATCACCAGCCACTTGGGAAAATTTCTTGTAGATGTCAGTGCAGCTTGGCTTGCACAGCAGGGTTGAGGAATGGAGGCTGAATTTGAGGGCCCTGTGCAGATCATCTGATTCTAGGGCATATCCTCAAGAGTGCAGAAGTCATGAAATCTATAAGCTGATCTTTCCTTGCCTTCACAGGGAGGGTAGGAATTACACTTAGACTATTAGAATTATAGAAATTAAGTTAAACCTTTCTTTCGGGCACATCAATTTATGCAAGTTAGGTTTACACAGAATTCATGCAATTGAGTGGTAATTTTAATGGAAACAGATGCTCTGCAGCACTTTTGACACAGATGCTTTGTATAAAATGTCCAGATAAACAATGGAAATGAAGATTTAAAGCACTCTGGTTTGAACAATATTTTGCTGCATGGTGGATGCTGTTATGCTGTACTACATTCTAAGGCAGAAAAATAGGAAGTGAAGAAATAGCAGTAGAGAGCAGATTATGAGAGACCTTGGGACACTCATAATTCCCTGACCACAGGTTTGGATGATGAGGGAGCTGTAAATTTTGAAATCTTAATTTCTGACCTCTGAGTGTAGATTTACCATTCTGCTGAGCTTGATTGTCTGATTACAGAGAGATTGACCAGAGAGGTTTCTCCTTTAAAAGGTTCAATTTCCTAAAAGAGATGAAGGGAAATGTGAATGGCTGCGTAGAACAAATGAGTACTGAGCAGTGTATGAAGTTTAGCCACATAGCCTTTGATGAGAGCTGTTTTAAATAAAAATCTTCCCTTTGCACAGAAAAGACATACAAAAATTCTAGTCCCAATTTGAGATTGGGAGTTTACATGATTTTGTTCCCAAAAAAATCCCATTTTATTGCTGTCATGTTTAGAGTTCCTCCATGCATCTCAGTTGACAGTGAGAGATGTGCTTCAATTTCTGACTGCCAGAATATCCTGGTGGGCCATGTTTGTTTAATTCGACCTTTAAATATGATTCAATGAAGTGGTTCTGCATGATGTTTCTTCTAGACCCAGGAATATTTGCATGTGTATATTTGTATGCAAAACTGAGCTGTCGAATCTCTTAGCAGCTGATTGGTGTCTGCTTTGGTACCAAATGGGACAAAGTCACAGAGCTTTGTTCCACAGCCATGGGACAAATTCACATATTCTGTTTTACTCCACAGCTTTAACATCTTCCTTCTCAAATAGATCCACATTTACACACTGATACATATCTACATTTACATACATACACACGTACGTACATACACTTTTTAAAAACTTTGCTGCTCTCCCTTTAGATCTGTTACTGAGATTAGAAATATAATTTTGTAGAGAAAGAAAGAGTTTAAAATAAAGTCTTGTGTGACTGACAGCTTGTTTTCTTTAGCCAACTAGCTCAGCTGGTCTGGTAAAAAAAATGGCAACAAAAAAACCACAAAAGAAAACAAACTCTTTCAATGAACCTTGTATCTATTTGTTTATCATGCTTACTATTATTAAAACATCAGAGTATGCAATGTATATTGTTACTGGTATGATATTGCTTATTAAATGTGAAGTCCCTGATTACTGAGCTGTAGAGAATAACTACCATGAGAAAGGCTGTGCATCAACGTAGTCATAGTACACACAAAACAATAGAGTACTGTGATTTAGAATTACTAACTGGGATTTTAGGTTAATGCATCTTTTGTTTTCCATTGGACAAATAAATGTTAACACCTACAGTGTCTGTAAGTAGAAGGATAGACTTGTACATTGGAATTAGTTAGTTTAAAGTTGAATCCCAGTTCTTTTTTAAAAAAAATCTTGTTTTCATCCTGGTAAGGTTGCAAGTTTGGCTGTTGATAATTCTATAGGTTTCAAAATCCTATAATTTCCAGAGTACATTCTTAAGTTTTTTTCCTTTTTTTTTTTTTTAAACACAACTTTAAATATAGATATTTATTTTAAAAATGGGTGCAATGTTTCCATTTTTCCAGTCACCAGGAACATTATGTGACTGCTCTGGTTTTTCAAATGTCATCAAGAGTGGTTTGGCAACTACGTCAGCCAATTTCTTCAGGACTCTTGGGGCATCTTATCAGGTCCCATAGACTGACAAATGCATGCATAAGTCATGCAAAAATGCACTCATAAATGCACAGCAGTGATAAACCCAGGATTCTTATCTGATTTATTTTCCATAACTCTTTATGCTCGTGTAGCTAGTTACAGAAAAGTTCCTCAAAGTTACGCAGGGGTACTAAGGAAAAAGTTTATTCTGACTCCTCTGTTGAAGGAAAGAAACCCATGTTTTTCCTTCATAGTTGAAATCCATGAAGAGTTGAAGTGCTTGGAAAATTTGACTAATTTCACGGATGTCTCAAAGCTTTAAAAATGAAAGATCCAGCTTTTCTTCCTGATTAAGCTATGAGAATTATGAGTTCCTGTGGGCTTTTTCTACTTCTAAGGGTCATTCAAATAAACTGTAAGGATGGATGCCACCAAATTATTTCCATGAAGTTTGACAGAATGAACTCCCTTTGTTTGATGTGGAAGGATAAAGAGATTGCTCTCCTTGGCTTTTTCTACCTGTTTTTTACCTGTTGCATTTCTGGACATTCAGGGCAGCTTTGAAGAGGTTCCTGCCAAACTGCTGAACCTTCTAAAGCTGTTGGAATATGACATCCAAAATATCCAGCAAATGAGATGTAGCAACAGTGTTCTCTGCAAGGGGTAGAAGTTACATGGGACAGCAAACAATGTTGAACTGAAAAGGAAAGATCACAAAGTCTGAAATATGATATATATGCACTTTTTTTTCATAAGTGGGATCAGGTGTCCTTAGTGGGATGGAAAAAGTATAGATTTGCAGGAAATGTTTGGAACTAAGTCATAGTAGTAAATAATTTTAACTTTCTTGTCTATTAATGACTGCTTCATAGGCTTTCCCACTTGCTGTTGTCACCACTTTGTCATAGATCTTGGAAAGATGTGAATTTTAATGTAGGGCTCAGTCCAAGATAGAGTGCAATGTACTGAGAGATTTCTGCTGACTCCGTCCTGCTTTGGAGCAAGCCCTTTTGATGGCATTTTCATGTTTGCTTTCAATTATTTCTTTCTCTGGCATCCTAAATTGATGTTCCTGATAAAAATCTCAGGGGTTACAAAGGCTTGAAGAGTAATATATTCATTTCTCTTATGCTGCAGTGGCTTCAGTATGTCACAAGGGCATTGTTAATACTAGTCACTATATTTCTCAGTCTGAAATCATTATTGTGTTCTTAAGGGACTGCTACAATAGGACTAAAATCAAAATTTAGAAAGTACTTGCCAAACAGAATTTATCCCACTGAAATGCATAGGATTTCTGGTCAGTTAAAAGTAGAGAATATTGAAAATTTGGTTTGATAAAAAGTGAGTCAGGGATTTAGGATTTCAGTTATACAGCAATAAACTCCTCCAAGCAAAGTATTCAGTTTGCTAATATTTCCTGAATGAAACATGTTTTTTAGGATTTGGGGTGTGGTATCTTTTTGTTAATATCACGTCATATTTCATTTCATCATCAAAAACCATGCCAAGATAAATATTTGAATTGTATCTATTCATTGGTGCACATTCAAGTATGATTCTAGATATTTAGTGGCAACTTTGGTATTTGCAAATGGGCTACACATGACTTGAGTAACCTAGGGCTGATGGTTGTTGAGGAGGAACCAGCACACTTGCTCTGTGTGACAGGATAGGTCTATTTTATCCAATTGATTTAGCCATGGGGTTGTTATTCAGAGTTTATATTGCAGTGAGGGAGAGCAGACTCTTCTCCTTAACCCGAAATTAAGTGTCACTCATCTCACAGCTGTCTGAGATGACATAATGCAGACGAGCAGCCTGCTCACATCTCAAATGGCTGCCGTGCTGTGGAACTCTGCAGTGCGTTTCTCACTTGCTGCACCTGGGTGCCAGGAGAACCCCTGACACCCTGTGCAAGAATTCAAAGGTACACTTTAGGTACCACAGTACAAACAGGTCCCAACCCAAGTCCCCTGAGACGTAACAGCTGAGTAGAGCTTGTTCTGTCATTGTGTAATGGCTGTTTCAGCACTGGCACGGGGAGGAGCGCTCTGGTTCTGAGCACTGGCTAATGGCATCATGGAACTCTGGCTGTGCACTGCAGGTGGAAGAGGGAACACGGTCACATGCTGACCTCAGACAAAAGCAAGGGTTTCCCCACCTGTGAGCTGACCACTAGAGATCTGTGTGATGTAGCTGAGCTGGGGATGAAAGCTAAGAGGGACAATTAGGTAAAGAATATTCAAATGCCCTAGTTTGGGAAGCAGCGTAACACCTATTTAGATAACCAGCCCCAATTCAGGCATCCTTTGGGAAATTCTGTTGTGTTCGCCACATCCACCTGCTGAAGTACCAGAACACAGCAAGCGAGGTGGGTGCTCAGTAACTCGCAAACTCAAGACTGGTTATGCTCTCAGATTACTCCATAAAGCAAAGTAACTGCAGAGGTTTTGTTGCTCAAAACTTCAGACGACACTTCCATGAGATAACGAGGAATGTCTTCAGTGTTTTGTAAAGCTGGGGAAGAAAGAAAGGCTTTTAACTGTGTGTGTATGCAGGATTGGGATATGGGCATCCCACATGTATATTGTTTACAGGCTGAAATGGATGTAGCTCCATTTCATGGCTCTGATTTTCCAAATTTGAATTTCGGCTTCTTTTGCTGGCTCTTCCAAGGATAGCTGTCCCGAGGTTTCTAGATCTGATTCCATGATAACAGTTAAACAATAATCTAACTCCATGAACTCACCCATTACAGTTCATTATTTGAAATAATGGCTGTAGGCATGTGTGAAGCCAAGCACGAACAGCACCCCTGTAGCACAACCATTACCTGGGCCATACCTACTGAGGGCCAGAGTGCAAACCCCCCTGAGTGCAAACAAAAAGTGATACATGCAGAAATGGCATACCTGTTACATGCTGTGTCACACCAGTCCTTAAGAAACTCCCACTTCTGATTCCATCATAGATAAGTAATTTTAATCCACTCCAGTCACAGATGTCCTCAAGGAGATACTACAGATTTCTTTGCATATTTTGAAGAAAAGTCAAGAAAAATAAATTACATATTGTTTTCTGATCGTGATAAACATATTTCCAGAATAAGTAAAAGAGTTGGGCTATGATACAAAATGAGTAGGAAGAAATGCAAGTGTGAGCTACCAAATACCTACGTAAATTAGAACTAATGCATGGAACAGATTCAGTTTAACAAGAGTGGGCTAATTTGAGAAACTGATTATGATTTGAATATTAATTTTTAAGGACAGAGAAATAACCTAAAAGCTTTCAGAGACTGTGTTTTTGTATACATCATAACATTTTAACTCATGACTAAGTTATTACAGGAAGAAATTTCCATGTATTGCCTTCATTAAGGTGTCTGTCTAGATGAATGACTTTTTTTTTTCTTTTTAACTGTAAGGTAAACTATTTGAAATACATTTGCATTTACTATGAGGTTGAGGGAAGCTTCTTGTATCAAGATCCATTTCATATTTTTAGACCAAAGAATTTTCTTCAAGAGGCTAATAGTCATTGTTAAGATCTTAATTAACACATCAGTGTAATGCCTGTTTTTAAGTAATTCACTTAAGTAAGGCACATTGAAAACATTCCGTAGTCAATTTCAAGAATAGTTCATCAAGCCTCAATAAGAATGGGAAATTGTAAGAAAAGAAGCCTGAAAATCTTTACTAATAATACAGGAAGTCCTCCAATATTAAACGATGAAATGGCTACACTTGAGTGATCTTAATGGTATCACATCCTGATGTCTTCCATTAGAACCATTGCAAAATTTAGGAGCTGATAGCTTCAAAATCTTAGTGCAACTGAGACTTACGAAACTCTGAAAGAGTTTAGGACACTGTAGTGAGAACAATAAAAGCTCTCTGTCTTGTAAGTGTTGTAAAACATTTTTGTTCTACCAAGAAGCACGTACAAATTATTTGAGCATGAAAACAGAACAATTCATACTGGGCTTAGTGAAGTGCAATATGGTTATGGAAGAGGCAGGAGCTAAATGACATTTGTACAGGCAACACAAAGTACAGAGCAGGACAAAGGTATTCCAGGCTTACAAGGAAGGAGAGAATTCTGTAGGACAGGCACTCATGACTGAAAGCACCTGGTTCTGGATTTCCATAAAATCGGTGAAGAAGATTCCCTGGATTTGCAAGGCTTCCCCATCTTTCTCATTTGTTTGCCTTATTTGGCATCCATTTGTGGTTCTTTCTAAGTGCCTTCTCCTAATCCTTTTTCCTCTTTACTAAAGGAGTAGAAACCCCTAAATTCATGTTTTCCAATGCCAAAGTGGGGGGATTTTTGGAAGTGTTTAAATAGTACACTTACCTGATAAGCCACTTCCACAGATCTTCCTGATGGCTCTTAGCACAGAACTATCTTACAGGAGCTGCCAAACTCCAGAGAGAGTTCTTGAAGTGACAATAATCTAGGTATCTAGTTAATGTAATACTGGTAATTTAAATGGTATTAACATTCATTCTGGAGGAAAAAAATCAAGCAGGTATGTTTCAGTTGCAGTATTTTGTTTTCTCTATTTGTCTCTTTAAACACAGAATGCATTTCATAGATTGTTTCCAACTTTTCCGCTCACTTATCCTGTAGAAATATCAATATCCTTAAATATATGACTAAGGAATTGATACCTTTGCATCAATACCAGAAATTGACACCAGTAAGGTAACAGGTCAGAAGAAAGGGTTAAAAACATCTGTACACGTATTATTCTATAGATCCTTTTCTAAAATTTTGAAAATGGAGATTAAGCCACCTTTGGCAAACTGCTGTTAACCCTTGAGTGACCACCCTAGCTGGTGAAATGCTTGTCCAATAGGTGAAAGGAAAGCACCCCTCGCTGACCACACTGAAGTTGGGAATTCCACTTCGGTGTAGACTAAATAAGCCAGAGTAGTTACGATATCAAAACTCGTCAGGCAACCTCAGTATGCCGCTGTGCCATCAGTTAGTTTCTCCCCAGCTGCTGAAAAAATTGTCCTTTTGTTGCAGGTGTGTGGTGGGTTATTTGTTTGTTTGTTTCCTTTAGCTTATCCCATTAGAAACAAGAGCAGCAAAATGCTGCCCCTTGATACCTGTCGGACAGCATCCGGGCGGGAGAGCCGCTGTCCGGAGCCGGGGCCGCCGCTGGGCTCCCTCGGGCGGTGTCTCCCGCACACAGGTCCATTCTGACACGCAGCACCAGCCTATCGCATCGCTACCACTGCACGGCTTCGGCAGCTGCGCCCCCGCCCCGCACCGCACCCCCGCCCCTTTCTCTTTTCTTTTCTTTCCTTTTCCCTTCCTTTCCTTTCTCTCCTAGGCTCCGTTTGCCGTAGCATGCACCCTCCCGAGGGCTTTGCCTGGATCATTTATTTATCTTGTGCGCATTAAGAAACCACCATTAGGCTTTGGTGGGAGGCGCCTTGCTCGGTGCGCGCTCGCCTGCCTCCGCGGCGCTGCCAGAGGAATACACAATCGAGCCCAAGCTGCAAGCTT
>VXBQ01007751.1:1206980-1333228 GCA_013400175.1 Phainopepla nitens
CAACCAGCAGACTGGAACATGCTGGTGAGGTTTTACTTTTATCAAGCCATTGGTTTCATTTCTAAAGAGTCATGCCCTGATTTTTCCAATATGCATTTTTCATGGTATTCTGGGTTCTTCAGTAATGTTATTATCCTTGAATTGAGATACTATACTTAAAAGAATTCCTGTGTGAGTTCAGCTATGAAATAGCACTGTGGTTTCTCTTGTGTTCAGATGACCAAAGGCTAATGCAGGGAACTGAGGTGAGGCAGGTGGGGCTCAACTAATGCATAGTAACCAAGAAAAGAGATGTTACAGAACACTTAATCAATATATCTTGTGAAGTCCAATTGCAACCTTTTTTTTTTTTTTTTNCTGAATATACTTTGATTTTCTGCTAAAGATTTTCTGGTCCAGTCGTTTATCCTCGTCATATCTCTGACTGATTGTTATGCACAGCATGGGTTCAAGTAACAAGCATCTGGCAGATGCACAGCTACCAGCACTGACATTTTGGTAAAAGCTGTTTGTTTTATTTTGCACTGACTCAAATATCTTTTTCACATTAAGGATGACACTTAGATGGAACTGCGGGGTTTTCACCAACTGGAGGGTGTTGTGGGAGGTGCCAAACCGTAGTAAAACCAGACCTACTCTTCCCAGAGCTCTGAAGCATTCTGCCAGCAAATGACATGGATCGCAAACACTTTGCACGACGAGCGTGAGCTGTCATTGAATCGAGGGACGCACACGTGGCTGCAGAGCACGTGCCTTTGGCGTTAACTGACATTAATATGCCAGTTAGCTACCAATTTTAAATGCTTCAAAAGCTGTTGAATTGAAAAAAGAAATACTGAGGCAAACAACTGGGAATTTCAAGAGCATTTACTGCTTCTTCATTCTCACTTATTTTCTATTCGCATACCTTCAGTCAGTACCACAGACATGACTGGATCTGTGTTTCCCATCTTAGATACTTGTTGACAGGAAGGCTACAATCAAGGTGAAAATAAAAAACACACATGTGCAGACACATCACTGAAGTAAAAGTTATTATAATTTATTTTATTTTTCATATTTTGCAGCTATAACTTGCTTCATCTGTTTCAATTAAGTTAGAGGACACCGGACTTGATTCCATTTTCCATTTTTAATCTTCCTTATAGTTAGGGACTAGAGCAGCTATCACAGAATTCATAAAGAAGTGGAATATTCAAACAAGACCCATATCTTCAGATATGTACATTGATGCTGTTCAGATATATTTATTCTCTCTTCCCTTCATTAAAGGTCTTGTTGGAATCCTGTGACCTAGAAGAGCTTGCACAGCACTGGCAGGATGAGTGGGAGGGATATGGCTGAAATTATTCCATGCTGATATTTAACCCTGAAAGAAATCCTTCTGGGGACTGTAGAGTTTGTCATTACATTGATTTAACCTGTGATCACTGGTGAAAGCAAAGCCTTGCATTTTATTTGGCATATTTTTTTGCTTCTATACAAGGATATTATGTGATATATTATATGTTGACAACAGAATACCATTATTAAATTAGAGTATTGATTCGTTGCAAAGGATTATGCTAAAGTAATGTTGATGGTTTATCTAAACCCACAGAAAATGGAAATTAAAAATTAAAGCAAAAGACCTGTCTCTACAGTATTATATCTAGTGTTGCACAGTGCATTTATCATATGACTCATTTCTTTGAATGCAAAGCCCAGTAAGCACATGGATTGCTGTGGATTTGGCCTCGACTTAGAGTTTCATAGCCCTTATGGTTTTCAGGAAGGACCTGAAACTGTCAGTGTTCGGTTTTGTTGACTTCTCCTGACATTGTTTTGGAAGCAAGCTGCACAAGGAAAAGTGCCTAGTAAAATCATGTGGGATGACTTGGTCACAAGCATACATAAATAAATTTGTTAAAAGCAGAGGCTTATTTGTATCTGAGGCTGATGGTTTCTTTTTGAGCTTTGTGTTTGAACAGCTTTACAGTACTGTGCACATGTGTGTGCACACACAAAATACAAGCATGGATTTGTGCATTTGCACAGTGCCAGTTTTTGAGGAGGATCAGGATCTCAGCCTGTAGTAACCCCAGAACCAGTCTTTGGCTGCTTTGGTTCTGGTGCTTGTCCAGTCAGTGTGGTTCTGAAAAAAACCCCAAAGCATTCATTGGAGCTAGTTGCCCCGAATGCCAAGCTGAAGTGCATCTGTTTTAATCTGGAAGTCTCTTTCAGGTTCTGTTGCATGGAAGGGGTTTGTTGTCACTGTTATTATTAAGCACAAATACTTTTTTATTATTATTTTGCCTTACAAGAGTAGACAAAACACAGGAGAAATAATGAAATACTTGGTGTTATGGAGATGTTTTCCTCCTCCAAGGGACTCAGTTCTTGGCTGAATATGGTGAGAGTTGGAAGTGTCATTTAATGAGACAGCTGTGCTTCAGATCAGAACTGGGGCTCTGTTTTGTCACGACACTACTGAATTTCTGAGGTGGAGAGCTCACCAACCTGCTTTCTTACTTTTACCTTCCCCCTCATGTCTAATCAAAGCCACTCCACTGAGTAAGGTGCATCTTCACTGGAGGAAAGGAGCTCCCTGTGAGGGTGGAGAGAGGGCATTTCAAACCTGGACCAGACAGAGGATGAACATTCAGGTGGCTTCCAGGTAGCACAGAGGAAGTAAATGCACACAACTGGGCAAGTGCTTTTTGAATGGGTTTCTGCTTTCTGTCACACAGGTTTCTGGGGTCCCTTGGTAGAATGCTTTCAAGAGGAAAAAAATGAATAAAGCAGCCACGAGGAAAATTAAAATAGCAACTGCACTTATAAATTTCCATGTCCTTTTCATGGAAGAAATGCCTAATTGGATCAACTCTTCCTGGTGAAATTTAGAGATAGCGGAGAAAAATATATGAACTAAATGCTTATTGGTAACTGTTTAAATGGTTGTTTCTGGTTTTCAGTGTACTCAGTATTATTCTAGTAATATTTAAAAAATATAGATAAAATAATTCTTCCAGTATTCCATCTTTTCCATCCTCTAAGACAAGTATTTTGGATCTCCAAAGCTGTGTTTCTCATGTAGCATTTAAATAGGAGGATCCCATGACTTTCAGGTCTTTTTTACAGCACGTTACTCCTGATTCCTTTGTGTTTTTTTGGTGTGGATATGTTGGCTGCTGACTGTAGGAGATAAACTAGTCAGCTTCAAAAATAATTCACTTCATATCATGTTGAGCAACTAGTTTTTAAGTCCAAATTGATTTATGTTTTTCCCTCAGAGTGATTTTATTTTTTGATTTTTGCAGGAGTTAAACATTTGGGGGAAGCTCAGGTAGAATGGAAAAGGCTCACTGTGCAATAAAAGATAACTGGGTAAAAAGATAAACTGAAACTTGGTTTGGAATACCCAAATTCTGCTTTGGCCCTTGTAAAATCAACACAGAAACCTGCAAAGTGTCCTCTTTTTACTTTAACATCTTTTTCTTTGTTGGTTTTGGGGTTTGTGGCTTTTCTTTTTCTTTTAATATTTGAATTAATCTCTTGGCAATTCTAAGGGCCCTTTAGTTGTGTCCCATCCCCGCCTGCCACTTGTATTTTTCTCTCATATGAAAGATGCAAATTAGCAGTGCAGTGTGGTAGGTGCTCTTTGTAGAAAAATTAATTAGTATTTTAGCTTGGATGAAAATTCAGACCTTTCACAGAGGCATTTTGTAACTCTTGTAGTAAAGCATTGAGGAAAAGAATATTATTCCATGTAGGTGTTGTGCGGAACAAAGTTATTTATAGTCTTCCATTTTTTTTAAAGAGATTGCTGTATAGCCAAGCTTTGCAAACATTATAGGCCCAGTTTAGGGCGTGCTGGTGATGCATTTTCTATTATGGATGTGCAGAATCAGGGCCAATTTATGTGAACATCTGTGAGATTAAATGTGTTGGTCTGTCTTAGATTGCAGTGTGAGTGCTTACAAAACATGCCTGTGTAAGTAAATGTACATCAGCTTTTTAAAAGCTGCCAAGATTATTTAAATGTGCTTATTAAAACTGAGTTTCCATTAGAGCATTTTCTTTTTGTGTGTGTATTCTTAGCACTGCCTTGAAAAATATACCATTATCCTGTTTAGCCTTTGCCTGAAATGAGTTCTGTAGTAAAATCTTTGTGTTCTGGAGGACTGTAGTTGCTTAGCTGTAGACTGTGACAAGACACGTGGGTCATGAATCTTTTTACACATCGCTTTTAAACCATTTCTTTTCCTGATTTTTGTTGTTCATTATTCTTGAGAATATCTATTTTTTAAATTTTTCTCTGTATTATGTTCTCCACTAGTTATATGCCAAAATTGACTTTTCCTTGAAGCTTATAGATAGAAAATGCTTTCTAAAACATTAGAGATGGCAAGATGTGTTTTAAGATCTAGTTATTTTCTGAAACCAAAATTATGAAACAAACTTTACACTGTTCTTTTTGCAGCATCATTCTTGTAAAAGTTCAAGATTCTAGTTCAGCAAGAACTGAGCCTTGATTGCTGGCTGTTACCAGATAGAGGGGCTATAGCACTGTGCAATAGCAAACCATTAAATTAGTATTAATAGCAAATAGCCTCTTCTCCAGAGCTGAGTATTCTCACAGATGTCAGAACTTGTAAGGCAGGGATGGAGATGAGGTGTGTTATTCTCCTGGAAGGGTGCTGGTGGTCTACTTTTACTGCAGTGACAAGTGGTTGACAGGGGAGGTTGAAAATGTTCAGCCTGAATTTGCTGTGCTGCTTCTGAATGTAATCAAGATTTTAACAAAACCGAGAAAGTTGCACTGAAAAGTGTTGCTAACCTGGAAAACTGAGCCATGTTGTGCAAGGCTAATGGTTGCTTTTATCTCCCAGTTCAGTGCATAGGAAAATAGCATTTCCAGTAGTGTGCTCGGGGTGCCTCAAAGCTGTAGTTAACTGCTCTTCTCAGGGGCTGAGTAATACCACTGAGTATTAAAAAAATGTGGGGAATCTTTGTTTCCTCTCTCCTGGTGAATTACAGTACAAGTGCTGAGTGGGTTATCATTAGAGTAGTACTAAGCTATCCCAGAAGCTTTGACTAGGAACTGATTGTATAATACTTGCTAAAAACAATCCAGTAATTGTCTTCCAAAGGGGTTGCTTTATTACTGTTGTTATTTTTAAGAGTAGTGTTGTATGGAGAGAAAATTAATTTTCTTGTTCAGTCTGTGAGTGAATTCACAAAAAGAGAAGCAGGGGTTTTGCTGGAAACCCAGAGATAAGCTGCTCCGAACTGGTATGGTGATTTTCCTGCCAGGCTTTGCTCTGCCAGGGTTCGGTGGGCAGTGGGTTCAGGAACTTAACTGAGGAGATTATTCTGATGAGTGTCAGTGCTCCTGATTTAGAAGGGTAGAGGTACTTTTATAATTATTTCATAAGTAGCTAAACCACATTAGTCTTTAGCCTGAATTCTGGCCCAGATACATAATGGTCATAGTGGTAAAAGTTCAATCCCCCCCAGAGTTTTTTTGGTTTGTTTTTTTTTTTTTTTTGTAATAACTAGAAAGCTTAAATGTAATGCATAAATACATGCAGCAATGAATTTTTCCTTAAGCAGGTGGTGTTTCTTTTGCTTTTAGAGTTCAATCATTATTTTATTACTTATTATAAGAGAGCATACCACACATTTCACAGGGTCACCTGCTTATTTATAATCTGTATCTCAGTGTAATAAAGCTGGTTGTAATTAGTTTTCCTCCTTAAAAAAATGTTATTCAGAAAAACACAGGTTGGAAATAAGAACAATTTATAAATTTTGCTGTCTTACCAGGTGAAAGTAATCATTGATGCTGTTTCTGAGTTTGTAATATACACACGTAAATTCACTGATTATCCCAAGGTGACGATAGTAAAATGCTGCAGCCTGCCATGAACAGAGGCTGTGCTTCTGCAGCAGGTTTTCACAGTGCCCATGGGCTCTCTTTCTACTCCCTCTGGCAGGAGGCCGTACCTTTGCCTCGACTGATTACCATCTGAGCTGGGAGGACCTTGATGCCCGTCATCATAGAACCAGCAGAGAAAATGCAGCGTTCCCAGGGTACTCTGGGTCTCATTTGTACTGGGGAGAGTGAACGTTTGTGTCACCTTGCCTTAGGGAAGAAGGGGGTGGGTGGGCAGCGGAGGTGACAGCGTGAGCTGTGCCCAGGCCAGCCTGGTCTGGGCAGACACAACCTCTGCCTTGTCACTGTCAGCGTGAGCTACCCTGCCTTGTTCCCTGCAAACACACAGAGGGAAAGAAGTGCTTCTAATACCTTTTCGTATCTGGAGCACATTCTTTATAGAGCCCTACTTAGTTGTAAATGAAGAGCATGAATAGTAACTTAATATTTTGAATTGATTTTAGACGTATCTGCCTGCAACAGGGAATTCTTTCAGGTTTTAGTACTTGGATGGCTGGATTTTATCTGAATATGTGAAGCTGAAATGCTAGTGTGTGATGTGTTTAAGAGGAGAAGAATTTGATAGTGTAATTGTTATTTTGTAGGTGGCTGAAAAGATCAGTTGCACTAGTGGATTTCAGTATTTGGGTACACTACAAGGCTTGATTGCACCTTGTGTTTGCATACATTGGGAAAGCTGTCCTCTGTCACCTTGGCAGATGTAGGGAATTTGTAGCCAGCCACAGCTTTGCTGCTGTAAGGTGGATCTATAAATATGAACTGAACACACACAGATTGAGGAGCTACTGAGCTCCTCATTGCTGGTTTGTTTACAGTGCATAATTTGGAACCGGGAAGACATATTTATTTAAATTTTACAGTAATTAAAATACATTTAGCCCTGATTTTAACTGAACACTTGACTGGTCAGTGATGTACCTGTGAAAAATAAAGTGTACTGGACAGGCATAGCAGTAAAATTCCTTGCTAAAAAGATGATGGTGGGTAGAGTCCTACAGTGAGGATGAGGTATGTTAGGTGATCAAAAGATTAGTAACTCTTTTGAGATGTTTTATTTGCACACTCTGAGAATTTTGTCTGCTTAAAAGCAGTGTGGGTTTATTAGGAAGCTTATTTTTTTAAAATGCTTTTAAGAAGATACTGTAAGATTATATCTAATTAATTAGACACATTACATTAGAATTATTTAATTAGAGATTATTTTTCAATCACCCCTTAAAAATGTAACACTCTCTTAATATTTTTTTAATATTTTTAAAATATTTTAATCCTGTTTATGAATGCAATCTCTATGACAGCATAGACTCTTGGACTTTCATCCTATCAAATACTGCTTAACAAATTTCCTGTATTTTTGTGTTGTGGAATAAAGTTAGAGTCTGAGGAGCTCATGTGTTACTGAATATTCAGTGGGAGCTGTAGGCTGGTCAGCAGTTCTGTAAGAATCATAGGAAGAAGCAGGACAGACCACAGACAGGCACTAGATTGAATGTTTTACATGAGAACTCTTAGTTGAGAGAAATTTGGAGTCCAAACATAATGAATTTCTTCTGAAGGTCAGCTCTACTCTGCCTAAATAGAGGTTGGGATAATCAAAACATAAATAAAGGAGATCAGGAGGGTATCAAATTCCATATATGTGACATGCAGTTTCAGTAGTTCTCATGGAAAGTAAGCTGATGTAAAAAATCCCAGCAAGCCCCAGATCCCAAATGGAATAGCAGAGAGCCAGCAGCGTTTCACCTCTTTGTTGGTTGCTATGTATAATGATCTCATGCATTACATAACACAGTAGCTTTTCCCAGTGGGTACAGAAAAAGCAGTCTTGGAGTGCGGGGGAGGAGATCCTTCTCTGAAGACAGCGCTCGGGCGTGAACAAACCGCGCTGCGCTGCCTGCTCTGGAGCTCTGCCCTTTGCTGGCACAGCCCAGCAAAATCACCCTCGCTTTCCCCTTCCACCAGAAAAAACAGTGGCTTTAGCAGTGTGGAGCTGCTCTGATAGTCAGCTGCTGTAGAATGACTTCTTTCTCACTAGTTTAGCTTGCTTATTGGTCTGCTGTTTATCCCAAAAAGCTGTTAAAACCTGTGACAGTAGAACATCTGAGAGTGTTGGTTACTGGAAGTTAGGAGACCAGGAGTGGTCCCTTCCTTTTCCTCAAGCTCAGGTTTTCTTATTTGTGAAACAAGGACGGGGTGAAGAGGTACAGATGAGAAGTCAGGTGTGTATTAATGAATATTCAAAAAATAAGAAGGAAATATACTTCACAAGTCATGTTTTAAATTTCAGAAAGTACCTGATTTCCTTGGTTGTTCTGTTGCTTGAGTGTCTGATAATTTCCAGTAATTCTGACAGTGAAATATATTGGACTTAAATACTGAAGAGGAAGGGACAGAATCTTCTAATTTTTTTGGGTGATTTAAAAATACATCTCCAAATATAGCCAAAATCTGTCCCCAGATGACAGGGCTGTATCTGACAAGGAGGGCAGGGCTGTCTGTGGGACACCCTAGCAAGCCAATTACTCTAGTTAGTAATTCTTTATTTTTGTCCTGCAGTGAGTGGAAACACATTTGAATTTGGGACACTTATTAGGCCAAAGCCTGCCATTGTGACAACCCCATTTAAATTTTTAGCTTAACTTTATAATCACTTGTCACTGGGAATTTTAGTAACTACTATGTTTTATATTACTGTCTTGTTATATTTTAGAACCAAAGTGTTATTGTTGCCATATCTCACATCGAAAGGAAGAAACACTTTCAGTACGGTGTAGTCTTCTATAGATAGAGTCAAAATGCTCTCTGAGTAGGTGGGATCCTAATCCAAATCCAAACCAAATGAGATAAGTGAGAATAAGTGGGCTCTAGCTAACATTTAAAATAAACAGTTACAAAGGAGTGACTTGCTTAGCCTAGTCTGTTGTTCTGCATTTGCTCATAGTTGACTTTTATGAAGTGTAACTATGCTGATCTCTTAAAAAAAAAATCTACAATAAAAATGCTTTTGTTAGAGGGAATCTCAGATGGAGAATGAGACAAGGTTTATGGGAGAGGTATTGTAATGAATCAACCAACACAACTGGAGGAAAATTGGCAAATGGTTTTTTATTGTGTCTCTTTCGACCTCCTTCCGATAGTACGATTCCAGTGTCAACAAAGTTTGAGTTGTTTGTTGTGTTTTAAATTAGCTGAAATATTTTTAATAACTTGAACTGACATACTTGGGTTGCAAGTGTAAATACGTAAGCTTGCTGC
The DNA here is from genome assembly GCA_013400175.1 of Phainopepla nitens. Classification (NCBI taxonomy): domain Eukaryota; kingdom Metazoa; phylum Chordata; class Aves; order Passeriformes; family Bombycillidae; genus Phainopepla; species Phainopepla nitens. The sequence goes on from VXBQ01007751.1 coordinate 1,216,174, forward strand.
GTGTTTCATTTGCTTATTTTTCCTGCTGTGATGTTTGGAGTTTACAAACAATGTCTGTAGCAGAGAAACTTACTAGTGGGGCAAGAAACTGTTTAACATCTTAAAATATTCATGTACTCAGTATTTTAGAGAAAGGTTTTGTATCACTTGTTACAAACTAGTTAGACTGAGGATAAATATTGTATTACCACCTAGATGTACGACCCAAACATGCACATTCTCATTGAAGATCACTCTTCATGAATTTCAAAGCCTGTGTGAAATGATTTACACCGGTGCTTGAAAAACATGTTTTGATAATAGCCTTTTTAATGCCTGGAGGGCATTTAATTGCCATTAAGTGGCACAATCTGCTGTTTGGAATGGAGAGCTAGGAATATTTCAGTTGCAAATAGGATAATGAAATGGTTTGAAAACAAGGAGGTGTAACAACTGAATAGATCTGTGATATTAACAATGAGGTTGGCATCCTTTTTATGACCAGAGTATACGGTGTGTACCCCACAAGGTGGGATATCTGTTCCCTGGCAGTCATGGGGTCTCCTAGCTGACTAGTGAAGCCTGTAAATGGCCTCATGTGGGACAAACTGAAACTCTACCAATCTGGAACAGTCGTGCCTGGCCCCTTTTACTGAATGGTGGGCTGCTATTTGTGTAGAAGGGTTTCATCAATGTTCTTGTATTTTGCATGACTCTCAGTGGATCTGTCAGTCCTGATTTGCAAAAAAACCCCAAAAAACCAAAAAAACCAACAACGGTTCTCCAAAGTCCCAGATACTCTTTCTGTAAATCATGGGCAACTTTGCCAAATGTCGGACTTCTCATGGAGCTAAGCAATTGATTGTGTGACTAGTGTGGATACTGGGGAGGGCATCACAGGAAGGATGATTTGTAGATCTTTAGATAGTTTTGTAAAAAAAAAAACACATGGAATATTTGGAGCTTTTGCATGAAATCACGATGTGGTCAAAAGAGTATTTGGTACTGCACATCTTAAAAATCAACTATAGGGTTGGGCTTCAACTTGCAATAGGTCTGAAATCTAAAATATTCTGCTATGTTTGCTTTTCAAATCAGCTTCTCAAAGCATAGGCCTTTATAACTGTATAGAAGTTTCATTGATGGGTTCTGTAGAACCTTTTAAATAAGGACATGTAACAGCTATTCCCAAGTCATGTGTTATTTGGAGGCTATGTACATAGTAAATCTAACAGGAGCTGTCTTTCCTCACTTCATTTTTTTTTAATGTGTGCTATGCTACTGTGCTTTGCTGATGCAGTGAAATTGTGAATGCCTTTTTCAGTGTTCTGTGCTGATTCTTCCATTGCTGCTGTTCAGTTAAGCTTTTCCAGAAATACCCAAAGAGCAAGGCGGTAGAGGTAGGAGCAGAGGTCTTATGCTGAGAGGAAATGAGAGAGACAGATTTAGAAGCTCAGGAGATTGGAAAAGCCAGTGGAACTGTTTATATTGTGAATATTTAGCGTGCTTTCTCTTAGGCCTAATTTATTATGATAAGGCTCCTGCCAGCAAGTGAATTATTGAAGAGCTAAGAAGGAAATTGCCCCAAGATGATGTGCTGTGCCCATAATCAGGTGATGCAGTCTGGGAACAATTCCTGTTGTGCTCTTCAGCACAGGATCCTGTGGCATTTCTCCCAGGATTCCTCTGGAATGGGTGGTACTGCCAAAGAGAAAGAAGTAACATGGACTGGAGAAAGAATTCTGCATATGGCAGGATATTTCAGTGCATCTTTTCAGTTTCCCAACAAAAAAATTTTCAACCAGTTGAGCCTGTTTTGTCCGTGCTGCCTCTGCAGTCTGTGTTGAATGAACATTTTACTGTCGTCGTCCTCATCACCTGAGTGTGCTGTGTCCCTCCACTCGGGAACCTTGCTGAAAAGCTGTCATGTGTCTCAGTGGACAGGGAATTGGTCCCAAAAGGTTGTGTGCACCTTAACGGTGCTCACATTTTTCTTATATCCTTTTACTATTATTTAATCCAAAACACCATTTTTCAAAAAAAAATTATCATGAAGGGCAGCCCTGTCTCTTAAAATGCTATGTAATAAGAGAAGCATTCTGAATTCAGAATATCTTTGGAAGTTTCTGTGGCAGTCCAGTAATGGCATTGTGTTTTGTTTGTTTCCTGAAAAGTTCCAAGTGTCTCTCCTCAGTTTTCATTTCTCTGCCATTTGCTGACTAGGAGGAAAAGAATGATGTAGGCAACTGCAAAACATAAATTTGGTACTTGTTTCCTATTAAGCAGATAATAACTTGATTGTATTCAAAACTTGCTTAATTCTTATGGATCTTTTCTACTGTAAGAAAATCTTATGAAACTCTTTGGAAAGAGAAAAATTTGGGGTATCTTGGCCCGTGTTTGAGAGAGTCAGAGGCATAGTTCTGCATCTGTTTCTTATTATTCGTTTGTTGTGGTTTTGGGTTTTTTATCAGATTATATTTTATTTTTTGGCAAGTGCCCTGGAATTTGCAATGAGCTTTAGAAAGTAATCTTCTAGAATATTTCCATGATGCTTCTTTTCTATAAGTGCTTCATTTTCTCTGTAAGTGGTTCCTACTGGAACTATGAAGTTTGTAGTGGATGTTTCTCTGTCATATTCTGCAGTAAAGATCAATGCACAGAAGTAATTTGTCTGCAGTATCCATAATTGATGCCTGATCTTTTACTAGAAGATTCTGATTCTTTCATAACCTTCCTGTTACTGATACACTTAAATACTTTATTTATTGCCTTTACCTAATAGCTTTTAAAATTCTCTTGGTTTTCTGAATCATTTGCTCGGGATAGATTTTATTTTAGAAAGATGTATTGTCGTTTCACTTGCTGTCTTCCCCTGTGGTGTTCTCTTGCTTTCAGGGAGAGGAAGAACTCCATACCCTTCTGGGTTATATTACAATGTTATTTGAAGTGCTTATATTTTATATTCCTGGGTTTTCCCCCTTCTATTTAATTTCCTTTTTTTTTTTTTCTTTTTTTCCAACTTCCCAAATCTTTTGAAAAGCTTTACCTATTTGAAATGGCTGTGACTTTTCTTGTCATCCCCCTTTTCTGTCATAACTTAACTGCATCATACTGTCATGTTTTGAATTAGCTTCTGTTTTTCTGTGAGAACTGAGTCAAAACCGATTGCCTGATATCCTTTTCTTGTTGTTCCAAGAAGCAGCTGTTGCTGCTAGAAGCAACAGACTAATAGGCTACAAGAATACAATCACATTTTTCCATTTACTGTGTTCTGTGATCTTTTAAGTGGCCACAGTGGAGTAGAATTTTCTGTATTTGCTTGCATCAGTCAGGTAGAAAGTTGTCAAGTTATCCATGCTCTTCTGAGTCACTCCTGATTTTGTGAGGAAGAGTTTGAAGACTTATTTCACCTTTAGCAATGTTCAAGTTCCTGTCTGATAGAATTTTCCCATGATCACTGCATTTAAGTGACTGATTTTTAAATAACCTCACACAATAACAGCGTATTTTTATCCCCATTACACACGGGGATAAAATATTTGAAAATCAGTCCAAGAAATTTGTATTTTCTTACAGCGATATTGATCTGTCTTCCAAATTCTGTGTTGCAGTTCCTTAATTGACATTCTTGGTATGGCCATTGTGCCTACACATGGTGTTTTCCTAAGCGCTGTGTGGTGCTCAAGGAGATGAGTTTGTGTAGTCAGCCCTTCCAATAAGCGAGTCCTTCTCCTGAGTGGTTCTTGCCAGTTCCTTGTGCCTGACCATGACCACAGGAGAGCCCTAGCTCCAAATAAACAACCAATTTGTTGGCTGAGGAGCAGTCAGAACAGTCTGATGGAGGGTCAGTTTCCTGATGGCTTTTTTCTTCCAGTCTTTCATTTGGAGAGAATGCCAGCAATGCTCTGATACGGTTTCCTGTGTTCTGCCACTTCTGTACTTCCTTTCCTTTACGTTGCGTTGGATGTACAGCTGCTGGATTTGTCTTGTGTGGGCCCCAGACACCGCAGAGAGAGGAGGCTAAACCCTGCCCGTCCTCTCCTCGACATCAGGGTCCTTACTTCACTGTAATCCCCCTGCTCCTTTGAAGAGGGTCCCGAATTCGAGGAGCTGGCCAGAGTTTCCACTCACACTGATACAGCTTCATGGTAGACTCACTTTATTTTGTCACGGCTTTATCTTTTATACTGATAAAAATAGTTTACATTCTTTATTGTAGAACACTCTACCTAATTGGCTTTAGCTTCTCGACCTGTGTCCAGTCTGTTATGCTATTGGTACAAATCACAGACAAAGAGGATAGAGTTTCAGGCTTCTCCTACCCTCATGACTCCATCTTTTCAAGGTGGCTTCAAGGTTACAGGCCTCTGTTAGGCCTCTGATGGGCTAATTAGGCCAAGCTTGAGTTGTCCAAATTCCTGGTCAATAAAACGTCTCCCTACACTCATTGGTTTTATGTACCTTCTTCGGGCTACCACTGCACTCTCACTGTGGACATTTGTGTTCGTGGCGATAGGTCTCGATTCTCAACCAAGAAAAAGGTTGTATTTTTAACAGTTATACAGCTATTTTTTTTTTAAATTGCCTCTCTTCACTTTACATCATTATCTGGTACTTTGAAATTCTAATAGAATAATAAATTTGGGTGGAGAGAACATGTATTCTGAATGACAGATGTCTTCACTGTTCCACAATTTTAAAAGAGGTCCATTTTTCAGTTAAAAATACGTTGTCTGGGCTTTATGAGTCTCTTCTGCTTCCTCAAGAATAATTTAAACTTCCCAGAGTATTTCTTTTTTGATTTAGCATCTTTTTGACACTTTCTGCCTCTGAATTGGATGTTCTTGTGAATTTCCAGAAATTATTATTCAAATAAATATTTAAATGCACCATGAAAGAACTTTAAGAAATACAGTAGGTTGCCTTTGTTCCCTAGATAACTAAGCTTTATTTTGATCAGTTAATTTGCAGTAGCTTTATTCCCCTGAACAGGTAATTAAATGAAGAATAAAACCATTTGAAAGAAAAAGACTTTTGCATTTTCCTAATATTTCTCAACATTTAGGAGCAGATAGAACAATATTGTATTTAAAAGGACAATACAGCTATTTCTGTTTGAAAAATAGAACATCTTATTGTATATTAAGTAGCACCATATTCTGTTCATGGTGATACTGGGATCCTTTTTAATTTGCAGTTGTAGAGCATATTCCTTTATGGATGAGTGCATTTGTTTTTCCAGAGGTCCCTTGCAGTTAAACTCCTGCTGTTCATTGATGAGAGAATTCAGTGATTCTTGTTGCATCCATCCCAGAGCCCCGTTCAGTTCCAGTCATCACTGCCAAAAATGTTACCTGGATTTAGTTTCCATTCCTTTTCTTTATTAGAAACACTTGCCTATCTTTAATTCTTGAGGTACTTCACTAAATAGTAGACACAAATAAAAGTTCCTTTCAGATTTGTGAAGAATTCTGTGACATTTTAACCTTTAGTATACTCCTTTCAAAACTACCTTAACAAAGGAACCACATTTCAAAACTTGCTTAATTTGCCCAAAATCGTCTCTGAAAATGCAGAACACTGGTAAAATGTTAATTTAATTTGATAAGCTTGGGTCTATAATGCTGAGTGTTGAAAAATTATTTTTGCCAACCAATCTGTATGCCCAGTTATATATTTTTTACAGCGTAACCTTCATCCTCAATTGCCTTTTAAATACAAAAAATGTTATTTTCAGAGCTAGTCTGACTTAAGACTGCACTTCACACAGAAGTATGTGGCTTCCAACTTCTCTTTGCTTCCACAAAGACCATTCTATTCTAGTGTTTTGCAGTCCTTATCTTTTGAAAGTTTGGAAGTTTTCCTAAGGTGTAATATGACTCTTCTTTTGTTGTTCTTTGTAAGGTGCACAGATAGAACGAATGATCCCTTTGCATCAGTTTGCCTTTTTTTTTTTTAATTTTATTTTGGGTTGCCTTGCTGTTTTTGTGTCTGCCAGCCATTACTTTTTGGTTGCTGTGATAATTGTTGCTTACGCATCATAACTTGTGCCTGTCTCAACTGAAGAACTTTTTGAGTTTTTTGGATTACTATCTGCAATCAGTAATTTTTATCTCTCTTCTCTCTCCAGAACTCTTATCCAAAATCTTTGAGTGAACCACTTCTCTGGCACTGGGAAGCAAAATGATTTGCTTCCTTTAACCTACAGATGAGAGGGATTTTAATAATTTTGTAGTTATTTAATCAAATCAATATGCTTATTCTCTGTTTTTTCCAAGCTCCCATCACTACTTTCTCCTTTTCTAAAATTCTGTTAGTCTTAGAACCCGTTAATTTATATCACCTTCATACTGGTGTAGCTGTACCCATATTAGTGGTTGCATCATGTAACTGTAGATGAGACAATCAAGATTTTATTAAGGTGAGAAAAACAATGTGTTTTTATTTACTGTTTATTTGGAATGATATGAGAACTGAAATTTTAATGAATCTATCTCCACCACTTAATATGTTTTTTATACCCTTTTATAATAGGAGATTGTATTGTGAAGCAGATTTGAAACAAAAATAGTATCTTAATTTGTATGAATGCTAGGATTTTTTTAGTTTATTATTCTAATGGTGAATTTTTCTGTTTGGTTTTTATTTCACAGCACACAAAACTGCAGGAGGATGTAGATGTGCGGTTGGCAATATCCATCTGATTTCTTTTTTAAAATCTGCTTTTGAATATTTTAGTACTTTGTATGATCTCTAAAGAGTTACAGGTTGAGTAAGCCTTAAGAAGCATTAAAAACCTGGTTTGATGACAGTTTAATGCTTCTTCCAAGAACAATTTGTAGAGATTAGGATTTAGTGAGATATCACTGGAGGATTAGCAATTGCTTCTTAAGGCATTCTGAGTTGACAGCTAATGGATAACTTTCCCCGATAGCTCTTTTATAGTCCGCTGCAGCTGGATAAAAATCAATGAGCAAGTGAACTTAAGTTTGTGTATCCATTAATTTTGGTTTTAACAGATGACTATGACTGCCACAGTGACTTGCTTAGTATGTTCTTCCCATCTGTCATTATCTAGATAACCTCAATTAACACACTGATTAATCCACAAATTCTTCTTCAGTAGTTCCTTTCTAGACTGCACAATGTGAAGGAAAATGTTCCCAGTGTGTCTGAGCAGACAGAACACACGCTAATCAATACCCAGATAAATAGAGCCTAAAGAAAAGGAGCCTACTTTTCCTCATGTTTCCTGCCCTCCCTAGGTGCTAAATAAAACTGTGCTTATATTATTTTTTCTTTTTTTTTTTCCTTAATCTGTTCTGCATTTTGCTATGATTTGAACTTAAAGCTAATAGCTGCCTTGAAATTTAGTGTTAGCTGAGAATTACAAAGCGCATTTCCATTGTCATTTCCAAAGAAACAGCAGTCATGATATAAAATGGCTTTATTTTTAGAGATTGATAAAGAGAGTTAAAAGAAATGTGTAGCTGTCAGTTATACAGGACTGTTTGTCAGGGAGCCTCAGCCCAAATAGTGAATCTACTGGTGTTCCCATAGTTATAATCTAATTTAAGCGCTTTGCTTCTTAACTGTAGCTGTCATATCCGTTGAGTATTGGCTGGGGACAGTTCTTTGCTCCAAAAGTTGATGGCACAAAATAAGTATAATCCAATATTTCAGTTCCAATATTTTTGCCACCTATGTAGAAACATTTATTTATTTATTTACTTACTTACTTATTTTAATGCATGCTTTTTAAAGGTGAAAAAACATCCAAAATATGTGAAGAGTACAACAAAAATATCTTTTGTTTACCATCCCCCCTTAGCAAGAACTAGCTGTGGAAGCTGTTTCTCTGCTTTAGGCAGGATTAAGTAAAAAGGTTTTAGTAAGAAACTAAATGTGTGTGTTGAGTGAGTAATATTTAAAAGAAAACTACAGGAAAAATTACCTAGACACCATTTTTGTAGATTGAAGAAATTAATGCATGGGCGAGCTATTACAGGAAACTACCAAGTAAGCCATTTTATGCGAGAAAAATAATCCATTATACACTTTTAAAGTTTTTATCTAGGTAATAATGATCAGGAGCTTTACTTTATAACCAAACAAAAGCTCTAGACTGCTCTTGTTAGAGGAAACATTTGCTGTGCTGCTGTGCCTTTAGGAGGATGCAGCAGTGCTGAACCTGACAAATTGTTGTTGGAATAAACAGAGTTGGAATTTGCAGTGATTGTTGTAGGTTTTACTATGTTGTTTCATTTGCACTTTCATTTGTTTCCTGATACTGATGGTGGATCCTCTTTGAAATACAGCATGAACTAGATAGTAAACATAAATTCCTGACATCTGAGTGAATGTTACAATGTGTATCTGGAATAGAAACAAGTCTTCAGTTCTCCCTGGTGAACTCGTTTAGTTTATAGGTTTGTGTTCTTATGCAAGGTTGAAATTTTAAAACAAATTGCAATGTATAATCTTCTTAAGCAAACTGGTTATACCCAAGTGGTAGCTCTAAGTGTCCTTAACCTTTGTTTTCCACGTAAGCAAATATTAATCCTTGTTACTAAGGCAGAAAGCGAATCTAAACACTGGCTGTGCCTGTCTTTGGTAGTATTTGTGTCAGTAGTTTCTTCCCTGTGTTTCTACGACTTCTTACAGTCCCAGATTTCAAAAGCTCTTCCCCAGCTTCTAATGCAGGAAGGCTGTCAGCCATCCCTGCCTTTTGACCCCCACAGCCTGGGGGATGCTCCAGGTGCTTCCACTGCCTGTGGACGTGCCTTGGGCTTCCTGCAGCACGAGCCCGCTCAGAGCACAGGCTGAAATCTTTCATGTCATCTGTACATCCCTCTGCTATTGCCATTTCACCTGTGGCTCTGCTGATGGTAGACACCTTTTATAGCATTTTAATGCTAGAAATAGCTCATTATTTTTAAAGTAATTCAATGATTAATCTGCTGTTAGCATTAGTGCAAGTATATTTGGCCTTAAGCACAAACTAGACATCGTCGCTGTCTCAGTTAAAATGAAATAAGAGTTTGGGAAGTGTTACTTTGTCACTAGGAACAGAGAACCATGTCTGGAACTTCTTTACAGAAGTGATCTTTAAATTTAGCGCACTCTGAGCGTCTCGGAGCCCTGCTGCTGAAGAGCATGTGATTTAAGTAGGACATGGAAGTCCAGGTTCTCAACAGGGAGAGGGTGGTGCGTCAGTGATACCACAGCTCAAATGCTTTGACATATTTTTGCCTTCTGGATTACTGACAATGAATTCAGGCTGTGTATATCTTGCCTTGCAGATTTTCTGTAACACATCAGTTGAGAATATTTGTTTGTGTCAGTCTTCTGCACTGGAAATACTTTTTAATAAGCACACCCTTGTTTCCACGGAGCCGTAGCTATTCAATTACCTTAATGCTGACCTAGCAATACTGAAAGAAAACCTGTTAAATCTTGTGAGTGTAGCGACAAGATGAGAACCCTGCGGAGCTCAGGGAACGAGAACAAGGAGTTCATGCTAGGTACAGGTTTTGGTTCAGCCAGGCGGGGTCCCCACGATGCTCTCGCTGTGCCGGCTGGCTGGGGGCTGCGGGAGCTGGGCATTACCCAGAGATTACTTTCAGGCCATTAGCCCAGCCACAGGCAATCATCCCATGCCTCCAGGTTTCCTAGCACTTTGGTCGTTTGGTAGGTTCATCATATCTCCAAGGAATACCAGGGTTTGAGTGTTGTTATTTTTCTTATTTCCCTACTAAATGTTAGTAATAACGTAATCTCTTTTAGCACTTGTCAGCCCTACACAGATCATTTTTAAGATTATCTAATTGTATATGCAAAACATCCCACTTATTACAGGGCTTAATTTCATTATATCCACATGCAAGTCCATCATGACTACTACCATTGTAACACTTTAATTTGAATTTTTAATAAGGGCTTTGATCCTGAAAATAATTACAAGCATTCAATTATAATTGTGTATTCTCGATGTATATTATAGATGTATATTATTATGCAGAGAGCTTACTCACATGCAAGTTACTGATGTACAAGAACCTGCATAATTAAATCCGTATTTTACCAACTTTTGGGAAAACTGTTATTACTATATACGCAATAACATTTTTCAAGGGTACCAAATTTTCTTTTCAGCAGTGATTTGAACACTTAAAAGCCTAATTCATAGAAGGGGGAATAAGTGTGTGTCAATTATTTTGGAGTTACGGCATTAATAATCCCTTTCAACATAACATTTGTAAAATTGACTCACTGACTGGGGTGTACATCCCTACACACACATTTTACTTTCCCCATCACTGAGGTGCAGCCTCTGCTCACAGAACTTAGACTTTAAGTATGTGCAAAGCAAGATCAAGCAGCTGAGGAATACAGGACCTGAGATAAACCTTTAGGAAACTTAGTTCAGTAATGATGTGCTTTTCCTGACTGCAGATTAAAATAAGTGCCTTGCAGTGACCCCAAGATTAGCCCAGCTGGTCAGAGTGTGATGCCAGTAACACCAAGGTTGTGGGTTCGATCCCCATGTGGGCCATTCACCTGAGAGTGGGACTTGATAATCCTTCTGGGTCCCTTCCACCTCTGACAGTCTTGTGAAATACATTAACATACCTGTGCCTCTACAAAAACATGAAGAACAATTACTTTAGTAAAACTTCCCTGTCAGATGGTTTTGGGTTTTTTTCCCCTGTCTTTTTCAATATTTTTTCAAAATTGAAAACAAACAAGGCTGCGAGAAGTCTTTGTTAAGAATCCAAACTTTGCACCGAAAGCATGCATTGGGGGAGTTTCCAAGAAACATATTTATATTATTTTATCTCAGCTCTGAAAACATGAAAAGCTATTTCTAGTTCAGCTCAGCAGTTTGTTCCTTGGGAGCCTTTTTCCTCCGCCTGCCTTTTAAGTCGGGCGTTATTTCTCGTGGACCACATGATTTTCTTCTCCCCCATATCCTGCCTTAGAAGATGAGCAGAGTAAATGTAGCACACTTCCTGACATACTGATTCCTCTCTTTTTATTCCTCTGGGGAATGAGGAAAGAACTGATGATGTCACAGGTATTAAGATTGTGTGAAGTCTTTTTATGAAAAACAGCTTCCTTAGCTTTCATAGACCCTCATTTATCTGTGCCACTGTTACTTTAAGTCACTGATCACTGAACTAAAAATGATTATGATAGTTTTGTTAGATATGCAAAAACACAGTAGTCAATGTCACAGAGTAAACATAGCATATTTCTCAGTTTAATATATATATATATATGTATATGTATGTATGGGAATTTGAAAGCAGTTAGGAGGGAATGGAGTGGGAGGAAACGCTGAAACAAGAATACCAATGGTAATTGGAACTGTGCAAGTCTGATTCATTAGATGCCAAAGAATACAACTCATTAATCATGAAAGAGAGCTACTCTGGATTTAAAAAATATGATTAAAAAGGGAAGTTAATCAACACGGGAGTAATGAGGATGAACATAAATAGATAAAAATGCAAAAGCTGAGAGCTTTTGCTCTCACGTTAGGCAATGGACAAGTGCTAAATTATATCGGAGTGTAACGAAAAAGGAACAAATATGAACTGCTGTAGTTTTTGTTACAAACTGTTTGACAGCAGTGAAATTCTAAAAATGGCATAGGTCAAATCACAGCTAAATTTGGCAGAGAACTCTGGAAGGAAGGCTAAGAATATATTTTTTAAAATAATTAAGAACAAAAGAGAACCTGTACATTCTACAGAAAAAAAAGAAAATTGCTTGACTTAGACAAATAAGTAACTAATGTGTTGAGTAATTTAGTATAAAGTTAGAAAATTCTGAATTGCAGGTCTAGGTAGCTTGCACCTAAAAAGAAGATTCTCTCTCTGGACAAGGAGCTTTCTGAATCAGCAGTGTGGATTTTTAATCAAATAAGATATGGGTCCAAAAGTTTTCTGAATGATGGCTAATATTAAAACCCCATAAATGTGGTGATTAGAGTAAAGACAGGTGAGGCAAAGTGACAGCTGTTCTGGACAAAATCATGGTAAAGCTGATGTGGGGAACAGCTGTTAGTTAACTCCCAGTAATCTGATTGTAGTAGTGGATAGGAAGTCTTGTCTGATTTGTAATATTCTGAGAGAATCTCCAGTCCAGCTCATTTATGGCTTTGCCTTTGCATTATTCACTTAATTTCATCACACAGCATTGCAGAAAGAGGGAGAGTGCTATGGAGTGCACAAACGGTGTAGAAAGTAAATGTATGTATGTATCAGGTAAAATCATGTTTAATAGACCAAAAAATGAAAACCAGAACCATTGATTTCTAGAAGTCTTGGGGGAACAGTCTCAGCATGGTGTTTGCTCTGGTATATGAAAGACAGTGCAGGTTCTTGTATCTAATGAGAGGATTAGAGATGTGCAGATGAATGTTGTATTTGCGTGCTTGGATTCCTCTCACGTACAAATGTCCTCCAGGTTTGAGTCTTGACTCTTTGCACATTTTCAGTCCTGATCCCACACAGACCTACTCAGCTAATGAGGTTTAAGATCATTGCCTGAGGTGGAAAGACTACAGCACATCAGAATTCAGAGTAATCTTGTTTTACACTTGAGTGGAAGTAGCAGTGAAGGAGTTGGCAAATATGCTGTGCTTTGCAATTAATATTTTAAATGTGTACTGAAGATGCATGTGTCTCTTACTGTTCATCACTATCACTGTGTGATGTATCAAATAATGGGGAATAATTTCTTTTTTCAGACATAATTATGAAAGCTGTTATTCTGCGTGTTGTAGTTCACTATTTTGCATGTAAATGTAACAGCTAAAGATTCTTTGCTGTGCTTGAAGTTAAGTTGAATTTTTTAATGAGAACCCTACTCAATATTTTCATGCCATTTTTCCCTTGTCTTGAAGCAGTGCATGTGACAAATTATAGTGAAAGAATCTACAAGATAACTTCTAGAGTAAATGCTGTATTGATATCTGGTACAGATAGTTTGAATTGTGTCAATGCTTTTAAAATGCATTTTCTGTGTATAAAATAAAGTCCACTAGGGAGGAATTAGCCCTTCACTTACACCCTGTTGTACGTACTTTGGCTGCTTTTTATCACTGGAACATGCATCTCACAACTGAGGGTTCTGGCTGTAATAAATTTTGATTTTGGTCAGTGAATAGCATGAACCAAGTCAAATCCATGCCCTTTACAGTGAAAGGAAATATATATGTGCAATATCCATCCATCCATCCCTTGGTTCCTTATTATCTCTCAGAGTGGCCATAGAAGAGATGTGTCATCCCCTGCTCTAAGCAGAGCTTTGTTTCCTTGTGTAGATAATTTTAAGAGTGAGGAATAGGTACCAGCAGCAGGAGCATGGCGCTTCAGCTGGAAGGGTCATCTGCGTGCAGGTGACATGTCAGTTCCCTTCAGCTGTACTCAAGCAGGAATACAGGACAGGAGCAGGCTTATCCTGTACTGAACAGAGCTCCCTGCAAACCTTACAAGGTAGTTGAAACGTAAGGACCTGTAATTCTGAATTGTGTTGTATGTGCCCAGTGCAGGATGACATAAATCAGTTATCATGTAAACAGCACTGCAGTTGGTGTAGAATATTTGAGAGGAAATACAGATAGCTGAACTTCCTCATTGTGTAATTAATTACAGTGTTGAGTGTGCATCTGGAGTTGCCATTTCCCACAGTGGTTAAATTTCACAAGGCTTGTGCATTGGTGTTAATGTTGAGCTTGCCAGGGTGGAATGAACAATTGAGATGTTTTAGCTAACCAGAATTATTCATTTATTAAATAGCACCTGAAAATTACCAGTCTCAAGGGAAATGTTAAAGAATAATTAATAATTTTCATGTAATTAACAGAAAATTCTACAAACCCGGTCACTTCCTAGTTGCCAAGGCAAGTCAAGCGGGGAATGTTGCTGTTGAAAGCTGCAGCTGTGAGTAACTGGGGTTAATAGTAGATTGCTGATTTAAACTTGAATTTTAAGTGTGCTTTGGGAGCTTCCGGGAGCAGTGCTGGTGCTCAGGGTGCAGCCCCCTGTCCTGCCATGTCAAGAGCACTTCAGTGGCAGGATCCTCTGCCCTGTTTCAGCCTTTCTAACTGGAGTGAGTGTTGCTGGACAAGAGCTGTGAGCTGTGGCCATCTGGCCCAACACATTGATAGCTTTGTCCCCATGCTTTTAGTTTGTTTTTTCCCCAGTCCTTCTAAACTCTTGGAGCTGGGTTCCCAACATAGTAGGGTGCTTTTGCATGGGAATTGTTTAAAATATTTCTCCGTTAGATCATTAATTTCTCTGAAAGCTCAACCTAAGGGCAGTTTTCAAATAAAATTCACGATGAAGTTACTGCCAGGTGCTGTGTTTGCTGCCTGGATCTGGAAGTCGGGAAGTGCTGGGAACTCTGAAAAAATAACAGGTTTGGTGCTACTGGGAAGTCCTTTAAACTGAGCAAGGAAGGTCAGCAAGCTCTAACAGGAATCTTGTCTTCTGTCTGGAGAATGCTTTGTAAAAAACTTCAGTTATTCAAACAGTGATTTCAGGCTAGGAAGAGAAATTCTTCTCTAAAACCCGGCAAAATTCTTGTCAAAACATCTGTGGGGGTTACTCTATAATAGTATTGCAGACTTTTGTATCTAATAATTTAAGGTCCAGCTTCTGAAATTGGGTAATAATTTAGTGAAACCAAAACCACTATATTTCAGTGGGAATTTCTACATGAGTAATAACTTGGAAGCACAGAACAGCTTAAAATCATAGTAGTAAAAAGTTCTGATGTTTGAATATTTGCTGTTGTAAGAGCTCCCTGTAGTTTGTTTTTCTGTGTTCTTATGCTTTCTTGCCATTGGTGGCCAGCATTAATATAAAAACAAAAAAAAGTAACAACATCACTTCAAATGTAGTTTATAACATTTTATATTACCAAGATCTAGGAAGATTATAGCACCATTTATTGGATTTTTTTTGGCAGTGAAAGAACACTGTGCACAGTTGGCTTATAGCATAACTTCTGCAGGTGTAAATGAACCTGTAGGTCTCTTGCTCAAAGAATAACTTGGGCATTGCTGCAGCCGTGTTCAGTGGATATGAGTTGTTGCTGTATCTATCACAGAGATGTAAATAGGAATTGGAAATGCTGCAGTGGAGCTCTGAGGGGAGGTGACAGTTATCGATGCAATGTCCAGGATAAACATCTCATTTTTCACTCAGTGACAAGATGCATAATAATAATTGTTCAAAACAATTATTGTACCATCCGTGTTCTGAAATGACTAGGTTTTGGGCTTTTTTGTCAAAGAGCTAATGCAAAGCTCATTTTTCATAGCAACCTATTTAGTGTATAAAGAAGAACTTATCTGCGCAGAATTTGTATAAACATCAATTTTTTTTTTCCTTATAACGTCTGAATATTACAACAGAATTATCAGCAAATGTAACTAAAGTTGGAATATACAACTGAAATTTCCTTTGTTATCAAAGTTATTCGAATTTTATCTGTTGAAGAAAAATGCCCATAATGAAGGTAATTAACAGAAAGTTGGGTCACTGGCCAGGCTAATAAAGTTGGCATTACCCCTGTCCAAGGTCATTACTGTACATGTTCAGTGAGTATTATGGTTACCTTCTGAAACAGTAAAGCAGGTGCCACATTCTTTTTGACCCTCCCAAGAGAATGCTACTTTATTTGGCTGGGGAAAGCAAACAGACAATGGAACTATTTTTACTGAAGCTGAAGCTTTTCCTAGCTTGCTAAAGACCCAGACATGCATGGGAATATTAGGCGAATATTACCACTTACACCGTGCTGATGTGTCACACATTTGAAAGCAGCAAAGACCTTACATATTCTGGAAACATCTCTACTGGGGTATTCATTCAAACACTCTCTGAATTACAGAGGTAGAGAAGCTGCAGAATAATGAATCTCAAATGCAGGCAACAACAGCAGCATCTCCTCTGTACTTTTTTATGGAGACCTTGTGGAATCATTCTGTGACTGGCATAAGAAATCAGACAAGTAGGTGTGGGAAGGAATATTCTCTATATCTCCATGCCCTGCACTAGAGAGACATTAAAAATTCATCTCGTGCTTCTTTCTTACTGGATCAAAATATATAATTTTATTAGCCATGCTCTAAAAGTTTTCCAGAGACAGCCAAATCACTTAGCCCATAAATCATAGTGACTTTTGAGAAACTTGTCTTTTTAATTGCAAGAACACTTTCGGTGTCATCAGGCTGTGATTGCAAAGGTTGTGAAATTGCTTTTGGCCATATTACCTGTAGTCTTGAGTTAAAGATTTCATGTGCTGGAGTTCATGTAACATATAAAAATGTGCCCACTGAAGCTTGTAAAAACCTGCTGTTGTGTGCTCCTAAATAGACCTGAAGATGTTATTCTACTCTTATTTAAGGGAAGACAGTCTTACAAAGTTTGGTGAGAATCCATCCTTGACATGTTTATTTTTGTTTTATGCAGTTGTAAAGAAAGGGTGGCAATTGCTAATAAGTCACAGAGAAATTTTATCTAATAGTGACCCATTTTAATCATGTGATAATCACATTGTCCTACCATTATCTAAGTAATATTGCTTGTCATTTCATTCTTACAGTTATGTTTACTTTTTCCTGTATTTAAAAAAAAAACCCAAACATTTTTCCAATACTCATTTGTAGATTTAAATATGTTGCTCTGTGTAGGAAATGACTCTTATTCCTTACTAATCTCAGAAGTTTAGGGGAATGTTTTCTTTCTTCACAAATCAATATCTTCAAGATGTTTGAGGAAAACATTCTTTTTAATTTTTAATTTTTTTTGGCATCTATTAGCGTGTGTATTTATTTGGAGTCTGCCTTAGCAGTAATCTCATCTCTATGAGTGATTGCATGTGTAAAAGTGCACAGCTTGCTGAAGTAATTAACAGTGTGAAGTGGTTTGTAATTTCGAATAAATATAATATTTATTTTCAATTACTTCTTTAACACAGCATACATTACTGGTGAGTTTTAATGAATCTAGGATACCAGTTCTTGAACACCAGAGGGAAAACAGTTTTCCCTGCCACTCAGTGTGCAGTGAGTTTCATTTTGACCTGGAACTGAAATAAAGAAATGGATGGGTGGATGGCTAGATAGATAGATATGAGACAATCAAAATAATTTTTTTCCTGTAATATTTTAACTAGTGAAAGGAGTACATGAATATCATCCTTTCAATAGGTATTTGTTTGCCTGTACTTATCCCCCTGATCCTCAAAAAAAAACCCTTGGTAATGCGCTTCTGTTTCTTGATAGTTCCCTGTGCTGTCATGCTGAGTTGTTCTAAATTCTGCACTGTTTTCTGAACTTGAGAGTGTAAAACTGAAAGGAGAGGGTTCTTTCTATCTGAGCTGACCTCCTTTGCAGTGACTCAGAAGTCCCCACGTAGCACAGTTCAGCCAAGTACGTCCATATATATCCAATGCAGTTCATGTTTTATGAATTCTTCTTCATGAAACTTCTTCAGAGTGAATTTGGGTGCTTCTCTGTCAAAGGAGGACTGGATTCATCCACTTCACTCAACTGCCCTTGTTGTTTCATGACCCTTTTAAAAGAGAAAAATTTTTTTCAGTCCTATGTTCTTTGTCTGGGTTGGCACCATCTTCCCCTTGACAGATATATTTCTGTTTAAACCACCAAACCACGTTCTAGTATTTTACAATAAAATACATATGAATTCACCACTCTCACATTCACCATAGGTGAGTTATTTTCGTTTTGTCTGAAGCCTATTTTCTTTTATTCCCTAATACATTAATACTTCATAAACTTACAAGGTTGTTACTTAATTTTGTTCATAGACTTCTGTCATCAGCCAGAAATAAGACATGGAAGTCTTTGTGCAAAAAGCCATGTATTCAGTGTTCACCACTCATCTTGCATTAATTTTTCATGTGTATGAAATGTATCGACGTGATTTCATCCTTAATGTGCGTGCTTGCATCTTGTTTCTTGCTGAGGCCTTCTTTGTTGATTCAAACAGCACTTAAAAAAAAAATTACAAAGATAATTTTAAAATGCTGCACCATTTTGGGTGATTGTATAAGTCAGAGGGAATAAAACAGTTTGAAACTGCTGTTAAGATTATAAACGAGTCTTTGGAAAGCAGGATTCTAATTGTTTCCTAAACAATTAAAATATATATTGAAAATCATTTAGTTTTCAAAATTATGTTTTGTCTAAGATATCAAGCCATAAAAAAACCTCTTTTCATATGAAAGTTAGCTGTGCAAATCTGAAATATCAAAAGTGCCTGGGTTTAGAGGTCTGGATAGAGGTGAAGGAAAGGAAGCTTTGCAATAAAGATTTGTTTCTATCCACCAGCAGGTGAAATGCAAATAGGTGGATGGATATTACTACAAACTAGTAGAAAGGAGTAATTCTCAACAGGGCAGCATTTGCAACACAGAGCACTAGAGGACAGAGACTAAATCACCCTGCCCAGCAATTTCCATTTCTGTTTTTTTTTCCAGTTCAGAAAGAACAGAGATGTTGAGGAGATCTCATGTTGCTGCTTTGTGCTCTGTGGAGGGGCTGGAGAGCTCTGTGCTGACTGCTGGCCATGCAGCATGTTGCCTGAGCAGTAATACTAAGATAATTATTGTGTGATTAGAAGTTTCCTGAACTAGAGGTGTGCTATGTGTCTGTTTATTTGCTGAAAGCTTAGACCATAAACATATGGACTTGTAGTCTATTTGTTAGAAAATTAGAGGCTTTTCTTTTTAATCCATTAAAAAAGGGAATTAAGAGACCTAAAATATTATATTTAACAGACTCTTATTAATGATTTCAGTTCGAGGAACCTTTATCAAAGGTCTCCCACATTTTGTGGCAGAGCAAAGGGCAGAGCTGAGAAAACTGATGGGAGAGACAAGGTCCAGCCGCTGCATCCCAGCAGAGTCAGGTATGAATTATGTGGGGAGCATCTCCTACATGACAGGAGTGATGCCAGTCCTTGTCTGGAGGACAGCAGGGTGATCCTGACAGTGTCACCACACTGCCCAGGGGCAGCCGGCGGGTGGCACCTGAGGGCGCAGAGTCATGCCTCTGCCATTACCACATTGCTGGGCACCTTCCCATTGCAGCTGGTTAATCCACAGGCCAGGAGCAGC
Organism: Phainopepla nitens; assembly: GCA_013400175.1. NCBI lineage: Eukaryota > Metazoa > Chordata > Aves > Passeriformes > Bombycillidae > Phainopepla > Phainopepla nitens. The sequence goes on from VXBQ01007751.1 coordinate 1,235,317, forward strand.
CCCTGGCTCTCTCCTTGTGTCCTGAGAAAACCGGGAGAAACTGCAAATTTCAAAATTCATTCTAGCCCTGCGCCAAGCAAGGGGCATCAGCTATTGTGTGTCTGCTTTATAAAGTGGAAGAGTTTAAACTTTTAGGAGACTTGCTGAACATCTGGCAAAGTTCTCTCCTGAAGCTGTTTCACCTCATAATAGGGCTGCTCTCAGAATGATTGCTGTTGCTTGGGCATGTGCATAATGGTTTCTCAAAATGCATAATAAGGTAAAGGTCTCCACTATACTGGAGAGGTAAAATGAATCCATAAAGTTGAGTCTTATAAATATTCACTATTTTGACTGGCTAGATATTTCACCTGTTTCCTGCAGGTTGTAAACAGGAGAGAATAGGAATTGCCAACAAATCAAATTACAGAACATTGAAAGTGTCAGAGTGGTAGTGTTCATTATGCTCATTCACAGAATATATGAGTCATTAAAATTCTGATATTGCCTCAGAAAGATAGAGTTTGTAATGAGAATAAAAAAACCCCTTTACTTGCATTTCTCTTTCTGGCAGTGATTGTTGGGAAAATTAAGGATAATACCAAAATTATTACCTGTGTCTCTTGCAGTCTTAGGTTTTCAACCCTAAATGTCTTGCCTAACTGAAGTGCTAGGAATAGCACGCTGAGGAGGTGCAGCAAGAAAATTCTAATTTATTTTGAATTACAAGTAGAAGGCTTTTGCATTTTCTTATTAACTTTCTCATGGTTTCAAGATTCTTTTTTCTTAAGTATTTCTTCTTTTCAAAAAAATAATACTTTGAAAGCCCTGAAGTGTTTTCCATGTAGAACAGACTGGTTTTCTTTTTTTTAATGTGAGATTATACAAGCATAGCTAAGGTTTTGTTGGGTGCTCTTACTTGTTACAAACACACTGAAACTCCTTTATCCAAAGTCATAAAGTCAGATGGATTTAATCTGGCCCTTTTTTTATTTACAAGTCAGAAAGGGCCAGCAACACAAGTAATTAACTCAGAGTAATGCCTTACCCAGCCATGTGTTAGTGCTGCTCATGCTGTCCTATCAGTTCTGAATGCAGGCTCTCTCCTGGTTCCCTTTGCACATCAGAAAGGCTCTTTCAAGTGCTGCCTCGAGCAAGGGAGCTGCTTCTTCACCTGCTTCTCTTGAGGGCACGAGTTTGTACCAGAACAGATGAAGTGGCTGTTCCTGCCCTTGCCTGTGCTGTCACTGAGCTGTTCCGTGCTTCACACACATTATGCAACTTCGCAGCATAGCTGGTCTCGGCAAGAGGTGAATCAGAACCAGCAAATTTGTGCAACTTCTGAGTCTACAGTGCTGGTCTGTTCACTGGCACTTGCTTGATCCTGATGCCTTAAGTTTTAGCTTTCATATTTTCCAGATTCTGTACTGCATTGGTGTGTGACTCTGAACTTCATATAAAGAGTTAGCAAGTTCTCCTCACAGTTCAGTTAGACAGAATCCTTTTCCAGCCTGAGAACCAAGGACTCCATTGCAGCTTGGGGCCCAAGAAGTGCAAACAACAGCGAATTGAGTGGAGCAAACTGGGAGGAAGGGACTTGATAACCTGAAGCTGTAATTGGACAATTAACCCCAATGTGTAACTGGACCAAAACCCATAAAAGTGTGAAAACTCGTGACACGCCGTCCATCTTGGGTGCATCTTGGGTGGAGCCATGGCCAGGCTCTTGTACTGACCAAGGTGTATCCTTTGAAGGCCTTTAATAAATACCTACTTTATTCCTTTAGCCCTGTCTAGCCTCTAGGTAGCCTCTCAAGGCATCAGTCCATCCCAGGTTTCTGATGTACCAGTGCAGCTCTCCAACTCCAGCTTTATATTTTAAGTGGCAACAAAATACTTCACATCCATTTTATAAACTTGCCTGTCTTAATCAGTCTAAAATCCTGGAGTTGGAGCTCTGGGAATATTTCCTAAGTCTCAGTGGGGAAGAAATGCAACAATAGATATTTTTATGGTTTTCTGGAGTCGTTTAGTAATTTTCAAAGACTGTCAGCACATTATACAAATAACTGCACTGTTGTGTTTCTATTGTGCAGAAAAATCTCTACTTGGAGCCATCAACTTTGTCACCTTACTGCATACGTCCCCCAGGTCGTCCTGTGTGCAGTACACTTAATTTAGTGTTTGAAAACATGCAATTCTTGTATTCTGGTGTTCTCTTCAGAATTCAGTTGTAGATTGTGACAACAGTGCTGAAACTCCTAAAGTAAAATAATGTAGTGGGTTTTTAGAGGGCCAGGAGAGGCACTTACAAATACTAAAGGAATGGTGGTCACTCTGCATGAGTCGTGCCTCTTCAGAGAACATGTAGGGAATAGTATAAAAACACCTCTCCACATACAGGTAGTGAAATGCAAACTAATTGCCACCTCAGTTTCGTTTGTGATTAATTTTTACTAAGTGTGTGGAACAGAAATTAATTCAATTAAAGAAAAATGCAGTGCAAGAGTTTTTTTCTTATTTAGTACGTTTCCAGTCAAGATAATTTGCTGCATCAAATGTCTAACTCTAATATGGTTTTTGTTGAGAATTGCAAGAAATGTTTTTATCCAACTTTCTCAAATAGACTTTTATTCAAGCAAATCAAAGCATAAACATTAGAGATAATCTCTGGGCATTTTTAAAGTGAGAAAATAAAATGTGACTGCTTACACTAAATTGTATTTGTAGATGGTATGAACATAGCACTTAAAATGGAATATATTCACTGGAGGCAAAGGCCTGTTTGTGTTTACTGATCTGAAGTTTACTGACCTATCACAAAGGTTACATTTCAGTGATCTTCAGCAATTTTGTAAAAGGAAGACTTTTTTTAATCCTAAGGTGTTCAGAGACTCAGGTTATTACCATACTGTGTCAAAAAAAGGTGCAGATTTGTTTTTAAAATGTGCTTGTGTAGATGAATAAGAATTTAAAAAAGCAGTTTTGTACAGTGCATTCCCAATATTATAGGATACAGTCAGCTTAAATCTGGTGTAACTTCAAAGCAGTTATATTCAATCACTGTCAAGCTTGCTGTTCACTCTCTCTGCATGTCAGATTTCTAGAATTTAGTCAGAATAAATATGTTGTGTAGGGTGACCTTCATGATTCAAGATTCCAGAGGAAATAGGACTATGTAGGCAAAGTGGGGATAGCAGCAGAGACATGTGGGAATGGGTTGGCTTCATGGTCAGTGACTTTGGCTACTGCCAGACTCTGAGGTGCACGAGCCATTTCTGCTTTGGGAGGAAGCATTTAGAAGCCACCATAGGTAATTGTAGCTTTATATTTTAATGAAACATAAAATTATGACTTATTTTCATGATTCCTAGAGGAGGGAATTCGGGTATTAGTCTGGAGAACCCTACATTTCAGAAAAATGACCATTTTTCTTAGGACCTTAATGATTTATGATACAGAAAAACTGATTTAAGATATGGAAAGACATCTTCTACTGCATATCTGTTGTGAAAAAGTTCCTGTAAACATGTAGTTGTGAGAAGTTCAGGGTGAGACTGCATCCAGCTCTGGGGAAAGGAGCAGAGAAGAAAAATGGACTAGGAGAGGTGACTGAAGTATGATGAATTTGTGATGACTGTAGTTTTCATGTGCTTCATTTTTTGTCACCTCTGTCTAAAACTTTTAATCTCAACTCTGTCTAAAAGTTTAGGTGAATTTCTGTATATGCTCCCCTAGGTCTCTTCACTGACAAAAAAGAAGGTCTAAGTAGACTAGTTTAGATGTTGATATGTACACAGTAGGTGTTGGTTAGAGGAATCTCATGCCTCTTTTCTCTTAAAAATGTTAATTCCAACACAGAAGCAAACCCTCAGTGTGTGAGGCAAACACAAGAAGTGTCAGGTAACTAGGAGGCGAGGGATGAGACAGAGGAATGTTTTAAATCATTTGGGATGTTTGGGATCCTGGCTGTTAATCACTTATGGCTTTAATTCCAGATTCTGAAACAGGATGTTTGACCTTTTTTGTTTTGTCTTGTTACCTTCAAACAGAAAGGAAAATGTTTTAGATTATATAACTGTTTCTTTTTGTTTGTTTGCTTGCTTGTTTGTATGCCTTCCAAGGGAACTTAAATTTATAGGAGTCCTTTATGCTTTTGGAATGCACACACATGCAGTTTGTGGTTGCTGTTTCTTTACAAAAGACAAGTGCTCAGCTGGAATCAGAGAAGGAAATTAGTACAACCCCGACTTGTTTCCTCTTGCATTATTTTTTTTATATCTCTGTGAATTAGTTTATAATATATGCAAAAGTAAACTAGATTAGTGTGATAGATTTGAAGAAAACTGATATTCATGGCATTTTATTGTTCAGTTTTTATTCTTTCACTTCTAATTTTTGTGAAGATCACAGAAAAATCTATGCTCCAGATAATTTAGCTTTTGATTATCATGAAGGTATTTCTTTTCTGAAAAGCCATGCTCGGCCATAATGGCTGACATATGGTAAATATGTACCTCCTCCCTTCCTAGAGACAGCCCTTGCAGAGCTGCTGCAGTCAGTGTTAGCTGAAATTCCCAGCCACAGATGTGTGAATCGTGCCAGCTCGGGCTGCTCATGGCAGCCCATGGGGAGCTTTGATGCAAATTTGAGATAGCATGCCTTAGGTCAGATCTCTCTTTCTTCATGTCACTTTTGGAAATTATTTTTGAGTTCATAATTTATTCTAAATGTGCTCTAGTAGGAAGTTGTCTGGCTGCCTTTTTTTCTCTTAAGGTAAAGATGTGAATAAATCTCACAGATACTTGAAGATTTTTTTTGCATCAATAGGTTTGTTTATGGGTAAGTTACAATTACACATGAAAATTTGTAATGGATAGCACTGGGTTTTTCCTCATCATCTACAAAAGAAAAGAATTCATGTAGCCTGCCCTTTTAGGCTTAGCTAACCAAAATTGACCAATGTTCTGGTGAACTTGACTGCTCTAAGGTCTGTGTGTGTGTTTGTTTCTGTTTGAATGAGGGATTAAGGAAAAAGGAAAATCTTTGAGTGAAAAATGAAAACATTCTATTTAGCGAGTCATCAAACTCTTCCCAGGTAAAAACCAGATGCTTTGGGTAAGTTTCTGTCAGTGTTCTTTGGACTGAAGGTGTTTTTCAGAGATGAGTACTAGGGGCATAAAGCAGCATTTGCCTTTTGGGAAGCAGTCTTTAGTAATCTATCCACCTGTCAGGACATATTCAGAGATGTCTCCTCTGCTTATGCACAAAGAGAAAAAGACCAGAATTAATTCCAACTTCAACTAATTAAGTCCTTAGGGTCCCATAGCTAATAAAAGTACAAGAAAGATCCACAACCAAAGAAAAAAATTTCCTTGGCCTTTGCTGTCAAACTGGTTTGTTTTTTTTTTTTTTTTCCTCAAGTTGAACATATGTGTACTTCAAAAAATATTTAATTTCTTTTGTCATTGGTGATCTATTAGGTCTATTATTAGAATCATCTGTAAAATGCTAATTTTTCTGATATATGCCTTTATTTTTATCAGTCAGCGTGATTGTATTTTGTCACTCTGTGCTTCCTTTCAGATTAATGTTTGAGTACAGGATACAGAGCATGAGCTCTAGAGACTAAATTTTTGTTCACACTCTTACATACTCCTCTGGGGAGCATTCTGCCCTTTCTGCTTTCCTGTTTCTGTCCCATTTTATGGTGACAAAATGTAACCCTTGAAAACTAATTAAGAGCTCTATGCTATTTTATTGCTTGAAGCTTTTTACAATATAAGTGAGTGTGCGAATGCTTTATTTTGGGTTCTTGTTACGTAACTTAAAAAAAAAATCTCTCTTTACTGTATTTTACCCTAGAATTGGGAGAAGTAGTCCCATGGAAATACATTTAGGTGTCATTTTAAGGCAACCATTAATGCAATGCAAGCAGTTCTCCCAGGCTTAGTCTCACTCACTTAACATCTATTTTATTTTTTGCTCAGGAAAAGACTTGTGTTCCAAACTGCCATGTTAGTGGAAAGCTGGAGATGGAAGAAAACAGATTACTCATAGCTGGTGCAAGGCCACATGATGGGTGACTTTATTTTTAGAGTAGGCTAGCGCAGTCTGATCCTGGGATGTTGCTTGGAAGAAGGAGGCTTTGCATGAAGCAGTTACTATGTAGGTTACATTCCTACATTATTAATAGTGTAACTGGAATGAAAATCTCACAAGTTTAATGTTTATAAAACCCTCTATCTGGAGGTACCTTGCCACCCAAAGGAGGAATACCTGCTCTGTTGCTAATTTCCATGCACAGTTGGAGTTTGATGCTGCGTTCCCATCCGAGCGGAGGAGAGTCTATGCTGTCTGATATTAAATGTCCTGAGGGAGGGTCATGACGAGAACCACTCACAAGGACTGGGCTCTTAGAAAAAAACTTCAGTGGCAAACTTCCCGTTGAAAATCTTTGCTATGGACAGGAGATTAATCACCTTTATTTGTCCACTGTATCAGCTACTTCTAGCAGCTACTTCATTTCATTACATTTTACCTAAGTATTTCTCTAATAAGCAAACTGATGGTCAGCAGCTTCTCAGTTATGTATCACAATTTTCAGCCATTTATTTTCCCTTGTGGTTTCTTTCATAATACAGGGATCATGAGGAATAATTTCAAAAAGCATCTGAGGTGATAGTGTGTTGCTGACCTTGACAAACTGTTAAGCACATTAAGTATATGTATTGAAAACCACATGGTCAGACAAAATGTTTTAGGTCATGTGAAAGAAGGTAAATTCTAGTGTATGATAATGCTATAGAAATATGTTCTCAAGAACTGGTTGGAGAATGAAAATTTCTGTTGAAATAAGAATATGTTACTTTGAAATTTAGTATTTTTTCAGATTTTGGTAATTGAAAGAAAGTGAGCCACCTTTATTTTGTTTATGGAACATTTGGCTATATTATGTCTATACTTTAGCAGTAAAACTTTATAGATTAAATCTTATGGATTAAACTACTTTTAAAAAGCGCAAGCAAGAAGTGAAAAATTTTATTTTTCATTGAAACAGAATTTTTATTCAGTTAAACATGATGCTGGAGAGCCTGTAAAGAACATGGGTATTTCTCCAAAGCTCATGGGTTTTCATCAGTTTTCTCATAATACTTTTTGTGCTATCAAAATGAAATGCACAAAACCCTAGTACAGTTCTCTAAATTGTTCTATTATTAAGCTGATTCAAAGCTGAAATACCATCTAAATGTATGTGTTTGTGTTGGAAATCTCTTTCTACCTGCATTAGCCAGTCCCACCTACTGTAGGAACAGGAACATGAATTTCCTGTGTTTCATTAAAAGCTTTAAAGATACACATTATCCAACAGTTAAGAAAGCTGGAAATAGACTGAACATGATTGTTAAAATGTATGGTTTTTTGTTAAAAAAGCACTTCTGATTTTTTCCCCTGTGAGCTTGAAGACTATCTCCCTGTGCTTTTCTGCTCTGTGAGGTGAATGCAGACAGTTCCCTAGCTGAAAATGCTGTCTGCCAGTGTGAGAGCAAACAGGGCAAAATCACCTGGAGTCTCCAGAAGGAGTACCAGAGTGGATGCCCTTGCTTTCCTGGAGTGCAGTGAGGAGGGAAGTGCTGCTGAGGCTCATCTGTTGTTGAGCTGGAGGTAACTCCCTGAAGAAGTCACGTCCCACTGAGTTGGAAGTCACTGTATTTTTCTCCCAGATTGCTGGATGTTCGCAGACATGATACACATTATGTTCTGCACTATATAAGGAAAAGTGTTGATTTTTTTCCCCCCGTATTTTATGCTTTTGGACTACTAAATAGCTGTTGCAACATTACATGAATTTTTTTTGAATGGCTTGTAAGTTTACTTACTTACAGGCTTAGAAGTAGCTTTTGCATAATTCTCTATCAGACATAGTCCCAGCAAAGTATGCCCAGTTATTAAGTGACTGTGTATAAATTTAAAGGCTTACAGGTTCTCCTTCTTCCCCTTGCTCCCTTTTCTGTAAATCTTTAGTATTTAGTATCTTTTATGACATCTCTTCTTTTTTTGCTTCCTGTTTTTACTCTTGCATCTTCAATTGAAACTAGCTTGATATGTGTTTTTTCAAAAGAAATTTCTCCTTGATGCATTGGTTCTATGTGCCAAGAAAAATCTATCTGAATGAAAACTAATTAAAATAGCATAGTGAGTTAGCCTGTTAGGCTGCAAAAATTGGCTTTCATTTCCTAAAGCATTTTGAGTGACAGTAAGTGTTTCACTTGAATTTCAGGGCTCTGATGAATCACCTTTTATGTAGGCATTATGATGGCACTGTTGATGCCTCACTATGACAGTCTTAATATAGCTGTAATTATGCTGAAACTACTCAATAAATGAAATCATTGTATTAATCTGTATGTTTTCTTTGCAGGCTCCCACAGAAACATTCACTGTGTTCTTTCTCACGTTCACTTTATTCTTACACCACACTTTGGTAGGGAGAAGGGAATAGAAGTATCATATGGAGTCAATTCAGAAATCCTGATTCATACTCAGAAGCTGCTCCTCTCCTTCATGCTTTTCATTCTCCTTACAAGAATTTCAGTGATTCAGGTACAGCAGCCACTGTATGGCCACTGAACTCACAGCTGTACCCATCTGTCAGAGAGAACAGGTCAGCTGCACCAGCACTGCTGACTTCAGTAACAAATTCTCCTGTTAGTCCTGTCTGATGGAACAATTATATTGCCTTCCCCACACTCCAGTCTAATGCACAGTGCTGCTGCACACAGTTAGGATACAGCTGAAACACATGGCTTCGAAACTTCAGGACAAATAACTTATATTTTGATAACATCTAGTGATCTGGATTTCATAACTAATAATTTAATAATTTGAAATGGTAAAAGTATGTAATAAATGTGGAAGAGTTGACTGCCCTTTCCTTACTTCTTGAAAGCATGAACTATCTTAGTAGAAATGTCTTTAATTATCATGTAGGTAACTTGCTTAAGTAATAGACTTCAAATTTGTCAGAGTTGTCAGGGTCTCTCTGATACATATGTAAATTAACAAAATTGACCTGGAATCACATTGGCACCATGGCTAAAAATGACAAAGCAGGGGTCTTCCCAGATACATTATATCAATAAATTTTAAAACAAAAAAGTATCAATAATTCTTACATTTTAGATGGCTTTATAAATGGCTGTGATAAGAACTTATACGCCAGCCAAAGTATTCTGTTGAAAATTTTCCCTATGCATTGTGATAATTTTAATTTGAGCACTCATATTTACATTGCAGCCTAAGAAGTTGTGTGATGGAAGTTCTTTATGATTTCTCCATGGTTACTATATTTCTTTCATTTCTTGTCACTTTTTTTGGATGTAAGATTGACTTGCCTTTTCTAAAAGCTTAAAATGCCTATTTTATATGAAGTCTCCAGTTAGGAAGAAGTCCTGTCACTGCTGTTTGTCCTGAACTTAACATTTTTACTGTTATTGGAGTGGTAATTCTGAATCTCTCTGTTTTTCTAAGCTCACATTGGAATCAGGGTTCTCTATGGTTTTATCATCATCATTTTTGTACCAAATATCTCCGTTCCAAGGCTCACCGTCTGTGTAATGTACTGACTTGCAGAGCCACAGAGCATCTGAAACAGGAGCCAGTTTCTCTCTGTGCTCTCTTGCAGTGAGCAGAGTTTTAAGCAGCTCAGCTTCAGTTATAAGATGATCATTTTCAATCCTAAATTTATCAACTTGAATTCCCGATTTTTCTCCTGTTTGCCCCTCAAAGGCTAATGATGACTTGAACACCTCAATTTCTTATTTCACAGCAGTATACTCCAGTTCAGAAATCCTTTTGGAAGCAAAGGAATCCTTAGTTTCCCCTGATGCACAGGAGGAGAGGAGTTTTAGGTTCCTAAAACTGCAGAAATGATACCTTTACCTTTTCCCTCTTCAGCTGAACCAAGTTCATGTGAGGAGAGCGATTCTGCCCCAGCTGCTGGCTCAGCAGCAGCCAGGCTGTTGGCTCAGGACATCAGCTCCTCTCTCCCTCTCTGGACAGGTGCTTGCTGGTTTCTCAGCTGCAGAGCACCCTCGAGCTCCCTCCCTGTGAGGATTTCCAGAGGCTGGCCACAGTATTCCCACTCCACTCCCGCTTCCATTCCACCCCCTCAGCAGGTGCTGTGGTTGCAGATTGTGTCCCTGGGGAATCACTGTGGAATAGGTTTGGAGCTGCTAGCTCCATTCCATCCAGGGAGCAGCAGCTGTGTGCTACCCTGTAATTTCCGTGTCATTATAGCCTCTGTTAGGATGTGAATATCGCTTCTCAGTTTCCCCTAATTTTACCCCCAGCCATCTTTCCACTTACAGATTTGATGTAATTTACAAATTATTCTGAGTTACATATTTATTGGTGAGTATTCAATAGATTAGAAAAATCAGGATACAAAATAACTCCTTAGAATTATTATTAAAATGAATAACTAATAAAATAAAGATGAATATGTGATAAAAATCAAAGTATGTTGAATTCATGGCTAGTCATGTGCCATGAATGAACCGAAGTGCCTATGTTTTTACTGAGTAAAGTATAGTTTGATTTTCATAAAAATGAACTTGGTAATAATAGTTTATTGATTTGATTCAAAATAGAGAACTTAAAGAGAAAATTATTTCAAAAATTAATGTGGATTCTGTCAAAAGTACTAGTTTTAAAAAAATGCCACCAGAATTAGAATTTATACTGTATCTGTCTGAACCCCCCTCCTTGCAGTCAGTTAATGTGTTTATACAGTTTTGTTCAGAGTAAATACATTGGCCAAAGTCCTGGCTGCCCTGAAATCAATGTTAGTTCCATTCATTTCATTAGTGTTTATTGACATAAGTAGATTTATTTATCTGTGCAAGGTAGACATAACATTTATTTCTCTTGCTGAATGAACACTAATTTTGAAGGCTTTTCCTATATGAGCCTTGGTTCCTAAACAGCCTCTTCATTTGTCTGCATGAAGATGTTCAAATATGGAGATCTGGATCTATATATGTTAAGTTACAAAGATGATTTCAATTCTTCTGCATTTCAGGCATCGTTGAAGCCTGTAGGAGCTGGAGGAGTTTAGTGCTTTTCAGAAGTTTTCAGTATAAAATCTAATTTGAAAAGAACTGAATAAATTAGCTATTTTTCTTCTGTACAATATGGCATCTAAACACCAAATGAGATGTACAGTGTGCAGATGTGCTCTGAACGTGGATTAGTCTTAGAACAAAAATTATACTGAGCTGCTACCATGCTTTTTCTAATTTGTGAACATAATTACTTTGTGAATTACTGAAGTCTTGAGGATGGCTTCAGGGAGTCCAGTGTTGCAAAGCAATTATACTTTCAAAGGGTTCCATTGATGCTACAAAACCAGAAATTTGTTCTTGCTTGTGCTTTCCCCCATTGCAACATCAGATCAGTCCTGTGTGTTTGTACTTGCAGCACCCGCGCCTAGTGTTTGTCCCGCTCGCAGTCCTTGCCACAATACACCGTAGCTGTATGTTCTCAACAAGCTTTTAAAGGAAATTATGTTGCAATTCACTTCAGACCCCCACTTTTGTTTACCCGCTTAAGGATGACTCATTCAAGCTGTCCTTCATCTGTGCAGGAAAACAAGCAAACATCATTTCTGTGGTGCGTGGCGAGGCGATGTTTTTAGATCTGTGTCAATTACGTTACTCCGAAGCAGCCCGCACCTCCCTCGGCCAGCCGTGAAAGGGCTGGGTTTGGTAATCAGCACCAGCTCTGCCCGGTGAAATGCAGACCTCAGGACTGCCTGGCTTGAAATAGCAAAGTACCCCACAGCTCTTTGCTCCCCGTGCAGGTTGCACCCGGCGGGGCAGGACCCGCGGCCGCAGGGCAGGTACTCACTGCCTGAGCTCCGGAGATGCAATTCCTGCAGCTGGGAGAGCTGATGGAGGGCTTCCTGTCTCCTGTGGGGCCCCAAGCAGCTGCGACAGGGGTACTTTTACTGCTCTCATTTAGTTTTAATTTCTCTGTTTCTCATTCGCTGACTTAGTGTGAAATTGAAAATTAGCGTTGCTAGGCCTAAGGTTACACCGAACCTTTTATTCTCACGCCTTTTTTTAAAAGGAATTATTAGCTATATGAACTGTATGGTAAAAAGCCTAGGTGTGAATTTTTATTGAAAAAATCTCAATAGGACACGAATCAGTGATTTTTTTTTTTTTTCATTTGGTTTTAACACATTTAAATTAGAACACAGGCTGGAAGTTGTGGCGTAGCAGTAATTTGACAAGAACTGGAGTTGATGTAGAATGTGTTGCATATGTTCTTCCTATGTAGCTAAAGGGAATATATTTCTTTTATAGCTTCTTGTTTGTCTGGAATATTCCTTTGAGACTGTTTCCTCAGAGTTAACTGTCTGGGATCCTGCTATAATTCTAGTTAACAAATATCATTTTAATCCCCTTATTGGGCTAAACAAGAGGAAATAAAAATACTTCCTTTATCCCTTTTTTTTTTTGTGGTGTAGATTTTTTCATACTAATCCATTTGTTCAGGCTTTCAGAACACTAAAAGCTTGAGTGATTTTGCTGAATCCAATTAATACACACATAGTGTGATTAGAGATACCACAACAAATGATGACAATCAAGAAGTTCCACTTCATACTGGGCACCTTTAACCCTGTAGGGTTTGAAACCTTTATCAGTATATGGATGAAGTTTCCTTTTGCAATTTAAGGAAGACAGAATACATTTTGTTGGAAAAAAAAACAGAGACCTTAGAGATCCTTGTATTCTGAACATCTGCTCTTGATAACATAGCAGGATTTAATGACACTACTAGCACTTGAAGCTATCTTGCCTCTACTTGAGTATCCATATATACGAGGAAGACAAGTTTATATTGCTTCTATTTGAAAGGTAAAATGAATCTGTATCACACATGCAGATAAGATGCAAAAAACAATATGCAACTTGAAAATAGACAGAAGTTGTGATATGAAAATGTCACTAGAAATATGAATATTAAAACCTGTAGAACAGATGAGGTTAGCTTGGCAATTCCTACCTGTTTAGAAAATAGAGTAAATTTAGATACTCATTGAAATTGCAAGCAATAATAAGAAATGGAAATGGCAGTGTAAAAAGAATAATTTTTACCATTGTTCATGAGTCACAAGCAGGCTTTTATATTTTCATGAATTCACAAATGTCTAATGAGGAGTCCACAAAACAACACAAATTGCCGTATTGGTGGGACAATGGGTGAAGTGTTTTTCGGATGGCTCAGAGTACTTACATTGTTTTTTCCTAAAAACACCTTTGTTCTTTTTGCTGCTATATATTTTATAGTTATATTAATGCTTAAGCTGTAATTGAAATCAGGCTAATGGTTGGCATAAAAGAATAAATAGAACTGCTTATCAGGACTAACTTTTCCTTGTATAGATAAACATATATATTCATATGTGTAATACAGAGTAAATTTCTGAAATTTTTTGACCATTTTGCAGTCTGCATATACATAGATACATATAAATACAACTATATATATTTATAATATGTATGCATACTTTTATGTATTCTTTCTATCTGTCTATCTATCTAGCTATCATTTCAGGAAAACTAACAGAATTCTTTTCCTTCTAGAAATACTTTCATTCTCTTCTAATCAGGTCTTTAAATCCTGTGTCCAGAATTAGGCTTTATATTCACTACTTCTTTACCCGCTAGTAGTGTTTCCCAATTAACTCAGGAAATAAGTAGTGGGTCTAAGGTATCTTGCATGCAATGTTGACTTTTACTGTAACAAATAAAATTCATTTTTGCTGTATTCCTTTGAAGCTCCTGCTCTCTCAAAAGCTTTCCTTGTATGTGTGTATTCCATGCTTGAGTATTTCTTGTATATGTTCACTGGGAAATACCACAGTAATTCTTCATGTGTGCATTTATTCTCTGATGGAGATCCTGTGTAAATATTCCTTGGGCTTGAATAGTGACAGCATAAGGATCCTGCCTAACTTGGTTTCAGTCACTAATTACTCTGCTCTGTCAGCACTGTGGTTTTCTCTTCAAATTTTGTCATACAGTTTTCATTGACTGGCAGTAAAGTTCGTGGAAGTCAACTAGAACAAGTGCTGCAGCATCTAGAAGTGACCAAATCAGAAATCACTTTTCTACAAGGTATTTTTTCTTAAATGTGTTTTCAAGTATCTTGATCATACAATGAAAATTTTTTAGAAATGCTTTAAAAATACTATATATCTGTTTAGTTCACGAAACACTGTTCCCTGATGAAAGCACCTGAAATCTGAGAATCTCCCTTCTAATTTTATAGGTACTTTGTTGCTTCAATCTAATATATTTTCATTATGTTCTATGAGTTTCAGTATTTCTGGCAGGCGACACGGAGGATTTATCGTGCAGGGATTTTCACATTTTCTATCGCAGTGCTATTTTTCTAATGTATGCAGATATGAATTTCCACTTCAGCAGGGTAATATTTCTCAAGGAAATGACATCTATAGATTGACATTACAGGCCATCAGCATCTGTATAAATCGAAATGACAGGCAGAAAGGGGACACTGAGCTGTTCTAAACATTCCTAGTAAATGTGAGGTTGGATATGGCCTGATTGCTGCCCATATGTTTGAACAGCTCTGGAAGCGAGATCACCACAAGGAGATCAGGGAGGATTTAGAGGGATGATTTCCACAGCTTTGTTTGAGGAGGCAGAGATGAGTGAGAGATCTGACCGTGCCTTTTCAAACAGTGGCGCTGGCTCCAGGTGCTGTAAGACGACAGAACACCGCAGTGGAGGAGGAAGGGGGTCACGGGCTGGCTGCACTTAAAACATGAAATGATGAAAGGAGTTGCCTGATAAGATCCGCGGGGTGATTCGAGATTGTATACATTGTATTGCATCCAAGATTACATCTTTGCCATCAAATAAAAGATCTCATCTAAGCTGCTTTAGTTAGCTTCGTGTTCACTGAGGATAGACTGCAAATCCTCACACGTGTCCAGCCTCTGTGGCAGAGTCAGGGTAATCAAGATTTGCAAGCTTTTGGAACAAGTAAATCCCTCATATTTATTCAGACAGATAGAAATCTCTTTGTATATAGCTTGCAGAAATCTGTATGTATACAGGCAGCAATTTGTTTGTCTCCTGACTAATCTAAATAACTGCCTTTGCATTGTGTAAATAGCTGAAACGTCAGTAAGGACTGGAAAGGCTTGGGTGCAGCTTTTCTCAGTGCTGGGATGGGAGTGTAGAGCGAAGGATGCCTTCAGTGCAGGTGAATTGTAAACAGTTAACAGGACAAGTAGTCTAATAAGGGAAAGGGTTTGGATGAATGCATTGAAAAAGCCTCATACTGAAATCAGTCTGGAATACAGTTTTCTTTTAAAAAGAACGGTTGAAATAACCTAGGAATTGTTATACTAGATTGTTAATAGTCCATTTCTCAATACAGAGAGTTTAAGACTAATTTCAGAAAAAAAAAAAAAAAAAAGAAAATACTAATTTCAAAGACCCTCTGATGTTAGCAGCCATACAGGCTGTGAAGTTTTCCTTGAGGCAGAGGTCAGGTCAGAGAGAGAATAGAGCTGACTCCTCCATCTGCTCTGGAGCAGCCAGAGCTGCAGGTCACCAGGAAGGATTGCTGTCCCTGAGGGCAGCCTGTGCTGTGATGAGGGAGGTCTCTTCTGCAGACCCAAGAAAGAAGGAATGCTGTCATGTTAATGGTGACACGAGCAAAATTTATAGATGCAAATTTAAAAAAAATTAAAAAAAAAGCTATGTGAACTTGTGGTATTCCAACTGTAAGTAATTATATGCACAAGGTATTATTTCCAAAGGCAGCATTTGAAAAATTCCCTGTGATCTTAAGACTTCTGTTATATCCTGTAATTCCCTTCAAACTGTTACTGCTAGCTTTAGGGAAGTTTGTACCATGTAAAAATGTGCAAAGCCTTTATAAGTGAATTACCTTTTTCAGGTCATACATGTTAGACAATTTCTTCTTTGCAATTGCTGTGAGTGTTGTTAAACCCACTTATTTCTGTGCAGCTTGATACAATTTTTCTTTTTCTGCAAAATGTTCTGGCGGTATCTGTGGCCTGCTTGCATTTAGTAAATATCCATTTTTGATTTGACATTGATCTAAGAGTCCTGGCTAAAAAAACCAAAAATGAATTTAGAAGGTAATAATTCAAACAAAATATAAATTAAGATAATGGTTCAACAGACATTGCTAGAGCATATATTTTTTATTGTGTCCAGTATAAGCTTTCAATATCAACAATTTTGACAATTATGATTATTTTGGTCCTGTGTGAAATTAGTCTGCAAAATCTTATTCATCAAAAACACCGTAAAAAGTCTATGGAAGATGTATGGGTAGAGTCCAAATGTTGTAATAATAAGGACTGATAATTTTATTTCTTCTTGTGAGAAAAGGCAGAAGTAAGGTTGACCTGTGGAGAGAGAGCTGAATTTAATGCAGATGCAGTTGTTAAGGATCAGTCATACTTCAGCAATTAAGCACTGCAGATAAGATAAGGATTAGTCCTAAAAACTGTTACTGATATTGGAATTCTAAGTTGCTACTTACTGTTGTAAGTATGACTTAGAGATTCCTGTCCTCTAGTAAGGCCAAAGAAGAACTTATTTAAAACTTATTTTGCTTGTGCTATGGAAGGCACACAAGGAACAACTGTACTGATATGAACTGTGCTGTACAAAATGCCCTGGAGATTCCTGCCCAACTTTTCAACTTTCAAACAAAATTAACCTAAAATCCCATGTACTTTTTTCTCTTTTCCAGTAATTTCTCTTCTGTTTGAAGAAAATGTTCAGAAAGGAAAAAAAGAAAAAATCAGTCAATCAGAAATGTTCTCCTCAATTTATAAAGAAGATGATTGTTATTTGTCATGTTGGGGTTTGTCTGAAGGATAATTTGATTAGGAGACAAGAAAAGGAGCTAGGCACGGATACCATTAAAGCTTCAGCCACATCCAGAGGTGTAGTCAGGGCATGCACCACAAACAGGACTGAGCCCTCAAGTGTTCACATAGTTGCTTTATTTTGCAGTAACATTGCAACTGCAGAAAATGAGTAATTTCACTGAAGTGAGAAAAAAATCAATGATGCTATTGATGTGCCCCAGCTGAGATGTAGGTGGCATTTAAAAGATGAAGCGTGGAGCCAAAGCTGTCAATCTCACCATAAGGATGGCCCGATTTTCCCTAGTTAAAACCCATTAGTTGGCTGAACTCTTGCACACTGGTTATGTTTCAGGAGGTTATTTTTGAATGTCAAGCACTTGCTTGGGCAGGCAGATTTCTCTTCTTAATTCCTCAGGGTTGCTGAGGTCATCTTGTGTTTCTTGTGAGTGCTTTGCCGATCCGCATGCAGTGTGGAGTCAGAGAGAAATACCAGAGTCGGGTGCTATTTTAAAATCTTCTTTTTTTTTCATAATAGTATTCTTGAACATATTAGTGTGGCTGGTTTTGTTTAGACTGGTTGTTGATTTACTCAGTAAACTGGTCTAAAATGTTTTTTTTATAACATGACTGTCACTTAAAGGACATATTACTGAAGACATGACTAGATCATTTCCATGAGTCCCAGTGATCTAGGAGACAGTAATTGTTGCATGTGAGGGGTTTAAAAGTGCATGGCGAGGTGGTAGAGAAGGAATTGCTTCATCTAATTCATCTTCAGAAGATGAACTGTCTCATTTCATTTACAAGAGAAATGGAGGATATTAATCAAGAAAGAGATAATTTTCAAGGCTTATTTTATTACTTAGATATGAAAAAAAGTAATTCAATACGCAGATCTGAAGAGAGCATTCCTTTTGTCTTCCTGCCCTGTAGTCTGGGGTTCATGCTGGGATCTGGCTTCCTCTCAAGGACCACTGAACTTCCTGCTGGTGTTTGCAGCAGACTCACTGGTCTCCTCTGGAAGCATCTGCTCAGCTGTCTGTACAGAGCTGCTGCCTGCCCCTTCCTAAACACGGGGTGACACATGGCAGGACAGCAGCTCACTGCCTTTCTGGGCAAGGTGTTCAGGAAGAAAGGAGATCGTGTCCCTCCCAGCCCAAGTTTCCTTTCTTCCTGGCAGATGAGGAGATGAGTGCCTAGATGTGCACGAACTCCTTGTATTCTTAAACTGCTTTTTAAAGGATTGCTGTTGTGATAGCCAGCAATAAGGATAAACCTCCACCTGTGGGTCATATATTTGAAGTCAGTAAGCTTTGTGGAATTCTGCAAATTTGTTCTGCAGAAGGCAGGATAACACCAATACTGTCATGCTCCCGTTAATGTGTTTGAGGCTTATTATATGGAGTTTGCATATTGTAGCAGGTGACACATTTATGCAAGGCAAATCTTGAAAGCCAAAGCTGATTCAATGTATACAATTCAGAAATAACTGATAGATTTAAATCAAAATCTCTGACAACTTGGAAGGCATTTAAATGATTTGTTTCTCATTTTTTGTTCACCTTTGATTCCTGAAAGAACTCTCCTTGGTGTTTTCACAGGAAAACAGGTTGCGTTATTGGGCTGAATATTGGAAGTGGTGTGCTTTTGGTTTTTGAAGGGTTTGTTTTTTGTTTGTTTGTATTTAATAGCAAGGTGAGTAAGGTGATGCCTGCACAAAACATTCATTTTTCACTGAACTGTTACACAGAAAAGTGCAGGCAGAAATACAAGCTAATAGTCAATGTTAAATATAGGGGGGTATCATTTCAAATTAATAAGAGTTATAAACCAGGACAAGTACTGCTTTTCAGAGGCACTGAAGAAGATAAGTATTTAAATGTTTACAGCTATCACCAGCCACATAAAAGTTAACATTCACATGTTACTGACAATCGTGATTGTATTTTGATATTGACTTCTATTAATATGGATTGAGTAAGGAATGGGATTCTCGCTTCAAGTGAATTCTCAGTATTTCAGGAAATTGTATTCTCATGAAGGGTCAATCCTGAAAAAATTATATTCCTGAACACTACAGAGAAAAAATAACGGTCTTAAAAATGCAGTTGCTGTGTTTGCTTCTGTGAATATATATTTCATATTTCTTATTTAAATATAAACTATTCTTCTTTTTCCTTAAAATTTGAAAGGCTTTGAAGTTTGAATTAAGTTCAGAATTCATGTGGTCTAATTTTACTTTGAAAACGTAGAAGCAGCTATTTACCAAATCAACCTTATACCATAAAGGAGTTCATTTAATCAAATTAATTCTTTCTAGTGAAAAATGTTTGTTAAGAAATACATGAAAAAAAATTATACCTCTAGCAAAGCCAGGCTCTGTAGGCTGAGAAGGAAAACTGAAACAGTTGGAAGTATTTGGATTTTGCAGTCAGTGTTGTTTAATTGTGATGTTTGGAATTACCCTATCCTCATTTGCAAGTAAGAAAATACAGCTGAAGAGAGGATGAGATAATCTCTAAGTCAGGGAAGACTGGTGTGGTGAGGAGAATCATCTCTCCCCTAATACAGCAGTTGTGTTCACTTCAAGGTTATCAGGTGTCCAGCAGAGCTGCAGATGCCCCATTTCCAGGTTCACATGCAGAAACTGCTTGTGGGTTCTCTCTAAAATCTGGGTGATGACCTGCAGGAAGAGCTTAAGGATGCTTCACAGTTGTGGCACCTGTAATCTCTGTGGATGTGGAGGCACTGTGCAGTGTCTCAGCTCAGGAGTCACTGCTGTGAGTTTCATTAAAGGACTGGCAGCTGCTTCTAGGGGAGTTTTCATTATTGGATTCCAAATCTGCCGGAACAGCTTTGTCCAGTCCTTGTTCTCATTGCAGCTAATCACAGGTCCTTAAGCACTTGGGCCTCGCTGGGAAGATATCTCCCTCCACACAGGGATTATTGATCCCTGCCACAGAATAACAGGACTGACATTTGAGGAGGATGTGTCAGAGAGAATCTTCTGCAATAAACCATATGGTCCTCAGGTCTGCTCTGCACCAAGTGTTTTTTAACAAAATATCTGCTGGTTTTTCACAGGCTGCAAGAAGCAATCTTCTGACAAACCAGAAGGAAATCCCTTTCTTCTTGTCATTCTTGAGAAAGAAATAACGATGGGATAAAATGTGGCAAAAATTATAGTTTTATCTGTTGCTATTCCTGAGGAGGACCAGATTTCTTGTAACTTCTGTGCTACTGATAGGGAAAATGAGATGTGTTTTGAAGCCCAGAATATTACTTGCTGCAAGCCTTTACTTAGGTTTTTGAAATGGGTAAATTTTGAGGAGAGAAAAGAGGCAAAAATAAACTAGGTATCTCTGTAATTGCTTTCACACCTATCTGCAGATACCCTGAGTGCAAGTAATTTGGCAGAGCTGCCAGGCTAGGTGAAGAAACAATAAACAGCTTTTCTTGCACTATGCCAGGCTCTTCCAGCTCGTAAGGATATTTACAGCTAGAACTAACAGCCTGTGTTTGTACAGAGTTAAATCAACCTAGTATTAGTAAGGGAGACCGAGGTACACATCCAGTTCAGGGAAATGAGAACGTGCTCTTTCATGTGTTCTGTATCTAGAGGTCTCCTTCTCCTATTGCCAGTGAAGTTTAGCAGAGGAAGATGTGGTGGATAGGATGAGTCTGTTGCATGCCTTGCAGAATTTATGTTCTGTGTCCATGTGCCCATCAGACACCTGACTGGAAAATGCACTGGAACTTCTTTGTTGGAAGCACAAGAATATTTTTGTAGGCAGGAAGAACAGTTACTGAAGGATATAGTCTTAAGTAATTTTTTGGCATGTGGAAATAAGACTTGAGCTTTTGAGCAGGGAGTTTGCTAATAATTAGGATTTTTTTGATTTTTATTCTTGTATGTACAAATTGAATTGATGACAGCTCAGTAATGCATATAAAGCAAGTGGGCAGAAAAGGGGTACGGAAAAGTCATCTCATCTGTTACATCTGACTCAGATATTTCAAACCATTTTTATTATCTAAAGGCCACTTCTTGTAAGCTTTTCTGAAATCTCAGTCACATCTGTTGTCACTAATTGGTAGTGTGTGGTTTTACACTGCACAGTTTACTAAAGAAGTGGAAGTTGATGTTAAATCCAATGACTGTGTGCTCACTTCAGCAGGCAGTTCAGGACAATCTGAAATGTTCCAGAAGTCACGCAGAGCGCAGAGCAGTGGGCAGATGCCACGTGGGCTTTGTACAGTCCCCAGTGAAAAACACAAATTGGCTTCTCTTAAATGACCGTGTTTCTTCTCATCGTGAGGGATATAATCATAGTAATGAAAACTGCATTTGCACAGTCTTAACACAGACTTCTGCCTCTCTAATCAATTCTCATGTGTAGCAAGTGGAACAAAAACTTCTTTCCCCTCTTTTTTTTTTCTCTCTGATAAGCAAAGTATTTTCATTGAAACTCAATGTAGTTGCTTTTCCTCAGTGTCATTATTTACAAAGAGATTCAAAGCTGTGAGTTTTGCATGTGTTGCTGACAAACAAGATGTTACAGGAAAATAGCCCCAAGACTTAACAAAATATGTTGAATTGCATTTGCTGTAGCAAATATATTCATTTCCTCTTGTAAAACATTTCGGGTAGTTCTGTGCTCAGTCTTACAATCCAATCCTAGAATCTAGTCTAAGAAAATAACATTTGCAAATGCTGTGTCTGTACTAATTTTCCAGTTGCTGCAAACAAACAAACAAAAAAAGGAATTGAAAACAGAATGAAGCAAAAAAGTTAAACTTCAAGCCAAACTAAATCATCAAGCTTCTAAAGCTTACTTATAGTGGTCTTGGTTCCTTCACATGCTTTTTAGGTGAGTTGGACTCTATTGAGTTCTTTCAGAAATTCGAGGGAGGAAAGAAGTATAAGGACAGTAAAATTGTTTGGGTAGAAAACTACTTTCCATGTATGTTTAAAGATCTCCAATAATAAATATTGGATAAGAATCTAAAGAGCATGAAAGTTATTAAGGTCAATTAGGTACGAGAATTTATGCTGTGAATTTAAATCTTCAGTACAACACTCAATAATAACAGGATATTACAAAAAATTTCATTGTATTTAATAGCTTAAAATTGAGTGGGACCAGTTTTTGGACAAGTCTGCAAGTTTCTGGGACCCTACCAGCAGTATCCCAGCCTGATGGTAGTACAGACAAAAAGAAGTGAAAATGTTCTCCCGTTATTGCTGCAAGTAAATGTACAGTGCTCAGAGGCATGGCACTGGAAAACACCACCATTCTTGCATAGCTTGTCCAGTGTTACTACCTCATAATCAGATCTGGTTTCATTTGCTCACTAAGCCACCTAAAGTATCCTAACTGGGAACTCTAAATTATGCCAGCTTCAAATTTGACCTCTCATAAATCAGTAATCTAATTATTGAGGCTGTTTCCCTGGATGCACCAGAAGTAGGATTAGCATTCCAGTTTATAGGCATCTAAATCTATGTGAAAATTTTATGGTTTTCCACTGTGGTTTGTGTTGGTGGCTCAGTTTGCAAGCTGCAGGTGGAGCTCTGGGTGTGGGAGCCCAAGGCAAGAGTCCCTGAACTGTCATCCCTTTGTGTGACAAAAGGCGTAGGGACCAGTGGGACAGCCAGGTGAGTGACACAGCTCCAGGAGCCCAGAACTTGGGAAGAAGAGCAAGCTTTTGGCCTGCTTGGACTGTGAGGGGATAAAAGCTCTGGGGTTCCTTTGTTGGGGGTCCCTCCTTGGAGGCGCCAGTTCAAATTTCCCTGTTCCTGCACCGTCAATAATTTGCTTTATGGAACAAGGGTATGTTAGACTCTGCTCTGGGAAGCCTGGGGTAGAACTGGTGAAGAAGCCTGGTCTGTGTGGGTGGGGGGAGTGCACGGAGTCCAGTGGGGACCTCTTGGGTCACCAGAGCCGCTGCTGTGAAGGGGCTTGGGTCCCAGCAGTGAAGATCTCTGGAGCTGGGAGTGTGACTGTCAGAGAGACTTGGGAATGGTCACACTGGGAAGGTTCCTTAACACTTTGGATCTCAAAGAAGGGAAGACTGTAGTCATCCCTCAAGAATAAACACCGTACTTTCCCACTGACATTAACCCTCCGACAGGCGCGGCAGCCCTCACAGGCTGGCTGCAGCACCTGCCCGGCACCATAGCTTCCTCTGAGTGCCACATACGGCTGGGCATCCCAGCCCGGGGATTACTGATGGTGCCAGCACGGGGGAACCCTCAGATGCTGATGTCCCTGCGAGGGTGCCTGCCTTGCCCAGCACTGGGCTAATGTCACGTCCCTTCCTCCGTGTCGCCATGGGGAAGGAGCGAACGCACAGGATGTCCCAGTGCTGGGGAGGCCGCTGGGGTGGGGCTGGGTGCCAGGGCTGTGCAGGAGGCGTGGGGATGTGCTGCCAGGTCTGTGCTGCGTGAGCGGGAGCAGCCCTGCAGCTCCGCCTGCCCCTGCTCCAGAGCCGGTGCTGAGCGCTGCTCCCACTGTGGCGAGGGAGAGGAGCCAGCCGCTCGCAGCACGCCAGTCATACTTCCCTGCCTCCCGACTGACAGGGTTTGGCTGATTTGTGAAAGCATACGCAATGCAGTCTTGGAGAAGGGTGTGTGAGTGGGGGGAGCTGGCATGAGCCACGGCATCCTAATGTCGCAGTCGTTCTTCAGTCTCCCCCAGACAGCAGTCGCTCCTCTTGCCTGCACCAGCCACTTACTCATTCACAGCGCAAATGTTCTTGTTTGTATGACAAAGCTAATTGAAAGAGCTGTTCCAACTTCAGTAGCTATTTGTTTGGTTATATCACAGACAGTAACTTCTAACTTAATAAACCAAACAGACAAATGTTCAGGAGTTACGACAACAATGTTAAAGTGTTTGGTTTTTTTTCCCAGTGTGACAGCGTGAATGAAAAACACAGTCCTCATCTGCAGCTGGCCTGTAAATGTTTAGAAAGAACACTCTAATAATTCTCATCTCTGATCTTCTAATTTAAATGAAAGATAGCCCGGTTTAGATTAGAAAAATGTAATTCTCAAATTCTATGATGAGTTATTGTAGCCTCCTCTTTTTTTTTTTCCTTTTTCCATATATATTTTAATATAAAATTCACACATGCAAAAGATTTGAATTCTTATTACCCATCATTTTACTTATATTATTAAGCCATCTTGATGCACTGTCTGATTCCATTTAAGAGTAATTATAAGTATGTACAGATTTTGTATCTTAAAGTGGGCTGGCTCCTGCACACTAGTGAGTATCTGTCAATGGATGTAGGAGAGCTGTCAGCAGGATCATGTGAATGCAGGGTTAGATTTATGAGGATTATCTGGTGAGTGGAGGAGAGTTTTGTGCTTTTGTCATCCTACACATCCTTCTTCAAATCCCAGTGCACTTTCAGAGCTGCACCTTTCTCTCATGCGGACTTGAGGCATTGATCACCTGTTATTTTACAGTATGAAATCCTCAATTCCAGGTGCAGGTTTAATCTCTTTTGGAGAAGGAATTGTGACCGTGGATGTTTATGCTTGTTTCAGCTGGTTTATTTCAGTTTGAAAGAGAGCAGGTGAGGAGCTTGGATCTAGAAATGAATTACGACTACTTCACAGTATTCTTGGCCACTGTGAGCATGTTTTGACCTTAAACCAGGTTAGAGATAAATCTTATTGACAGTACTGATTTGCAAACAGGTATATCCTCTGACAACAGGAATGAAAGCCAGAAAACTGATTATACTACTGTTACAGAATATAAATTCCTACTTCATTTTTCTCCAGCATATTATTTGGAATACACCTTCCTCATGCTAGTACACATATTAGTATTAAATCATACCACAGAAGAAAGCACCTTTGTTCTCCACTCCATGTTAGCTGGACAGGAGATCTAAAAGTCTGGGTTTCATAGTGGGTGCCTTCTGGGAAGCAGTGTCAGGGCTCATACTTTACAACCTGGCCTAGTATCTGTCATTTCTCAATGATTCAAATAATACATAGCATTTGAAATGTCTCATTTGCTGCTATTAGGCAAAAACGTGCTAAAAATGGGGATTCAAATTTTGTTAAAGACCAGTCATACTAACTTGTTTGCTCTTGCTCTTGCTCTTTTTGTAGTTAAACCAAAGATTTTTGTGACATTTTCAGTTTTAGTGTTGCCATCAGATAAACAAAGCATAGATGTTCCAGTGAGATTCAAATATTTAATTTTAAAAAGTGCCATTCTGAGTAATTTTCTGTAGGATTTTTGTCGATGCAAATGTTTTCTGTTAGCCGTGCACTTGTTTGAAACCTATTGGAAGAATCTGGCAGCAGGACCTGCCTAATAAATGAAGCCTACCTGCCAGACACCACCAGGTGTTTGGAAAAGGGAAGTGTTTTAAGGAACTGTCCCTTATGGTTTCTTAAAATTGCAGAACCAAGTTTTGCAGGTTAACACTTTGATAAATTTTTAAAGAGTTTTACATGCACAACAGAATTCTAGTGCAAATGCAGTTGATTTAAGAGAAAAAAATTACTGTGCCACAGATGTGATGACAACTGAGACAATGTGCACTGAAATGTTCCAGCTCCCATCAGAAATAATGACATTCTTGGCTGAGTGGAGGTGTTTTAACTAAATACCGACAATTCATCATAATCAGTGAACCTATTAGCTGTGAAACTTGATTCTCTCATCATGGACTGTTCATGCACATATTTCAGATAAAAATAAATCTGCATATCATTCCAAGCCTAACGTTGTGTACCTTTCTAAACACTCTTGTAGCGTTTCTGTGGTTTAGTAAAGTCAAGCCTCAAACACTTTTTCAGGAGGAGTTGTCTCATGATTGACAAGAATCAGTAGTTAACAGTGCTGTTCTTTATGTCAGCAGTCTGATGCTTCAGTGAAAACTTGACTGGCTCCAATTTGTTGTCTGATCAGCAAGAGAGAAGCAATTACTTCTTCCTTGACTGGTTCCATCTTTTACTAGTGACTTTTGCCATCAGGGGAACTAAATGGGAAAATACTCTTAATGGAGTAAAAATATTTTCAGAAATGAAAATTACTTGCATGAATAATACTCCAGTCTTGTTAACGGCATTTTGGAAACCACTAATAATGGACTTTCTTCTCCATTGCCAACAGTGAAGCAAGTAATAGGGCTTTTCAGAGAAATACCTGTAGTGGGACAAAAAAAGGATTCTATACTTGGATTTTGCACAAAAAATTATTTATTTGCTAGAAGCCTAGATTTGTTTTATGTGGGGGGATCCATCCTTTGGCTGCCTGCAGAATCATTGCGAGATTTAGCTGCTACCTGACCTCTTCCGTGGAAAAGTTACAATAATGAAAGTAGCAAGCTTTCTCTTGCAAATCTTAAATGGTTGCTGTGCAGGATTCGTATGACCTGAAATTGCTTCAGGCACAAATGGGGCACCTGCACACTGGCAGGTCATCACAACTGGTTAGTGGAAAAGTGAAGCTTAGGAAACATATATAATTGAGTGGGTTTGGGTCTAATTCTATTCCCGTTGAAAGGGGAAAGAAAACAATTACGGTTTGCTTACACAAATAAGAATCATGTTTGGGAACTACAACATGACACAAGGGCGGTGCAAAGGGAGTTGAGTGCATTTTCTGCTTCTGTGGCTTTGTCTTTTGCAGCAGGAGAGTAACTGAACTGAGCAGGTATTCAGTAATTTAAAGTTCTCTTCTGAAAGCGTAGAACTCTAGAATTTTTAGTTGAAATTGACTAGCAGGGTGTTCCCTCCTTTTGCCTTGGTGAGTGGCTTGATTCTTTACTGGTTATATAGTGGAGCAGCTGCAGTTCTACAGCCCTTGGAGGAGAAGATTTTTCCCTTGCCATGGTCAATTTGTATTTCTTTCACCAGCTGCCAGGAGCTTCTATTTACCTTTGTGAGATACAACACAACGTCCTTTAAAAAAAATGATCATCTTTCCCTTCACTGCTGAATCTCATCACCTCCAGTTACCTCTGAAGGTATCCAGCTTTAGAAACTGCAGTAGCATCACTAGAGCTGGTTGTATCAGGAACACAGCGAATAATATGTTGAAGATTTCGTGAGTGTTTTCAGATCAGCAGCCACAGCATTGACTAGACACCCATTTCCTCCAAAACTTAATACCTAGGTAGTGTTACCACCTTTCAGATTAAAATCTCCAGACTTCTTAAAAGACAGAAGTATTTTCTCTTCTTAAAAGCAAACGTAGGAGGGAATTGCTTTTTTTTATTTTGTTGATGTTTTTTATTTTCATTTAACTATAGTACTAGTCAAACACTAGATCTGTTTGGGTTTTGCACCCAGTTTGTTGAAATTGCTTCTAGAAAGCTGGAATTTTAGAAAGCGTTGAGCAGCTGGAATAGTGGGCTGAAAGGAAATCATTACTGAATAGTTATCACAGTTGTTAGTTTCTCCTGCAGACCATTCTGTTCAGTGTACATAAAGATGAAGTCCTCAGAGAAAAGCTGTCTTTTCCAATGATAATGCATTAATGAAATAACACATGGTAAATTGTGACAATGCTTTAAGCCCAAGGAAAAAAACCAGAGCCTTATCTCCTAAAGGTCCTTAAATTAAGCTATGAAATTTTCTGGAGTGCCACCACTGTTTGAAGGTGATGGATATTTCTTCTGTGTGTAAGAATGCTATTTTTTCAAATGACTACCTGTCATCTAGAAAAATAACTCTGAATTTTTAAAAAACAACCCCAATCAATGTAGCTGACTAGAATTCAGGTGAATTCCTCATCTGTCCTGTGTAACAGATGTCACTTTGAACACCACTATATTGGATTCTGTGGTTGTGCAATTCTTGCTGGCAGATTTGCATTTATACTTAATGTAAATGCATTAGTAACTTACTATTGAAATAAATTGTGTGATATTTGTAAGCCTTCTGTTCTGCCTCTGCCATCAAAGCACTCAGGGCTTTGAAGAGGAGAAAGAGAAAAACCAACTTTTAGAAAGAATACGGAAAAAAAGTTGTAATTTGTTACTTTAAAAACCTTCACAGAAAATGACAACAAAGTGGGCCATCATTTTACATTGTATTTTGAAACATTTGAAACGTTTGTGTGAAGAAAGGACAGCACAGCACAATATCACTTCAACCCTTTAGTTTACAAAAGTAGGATTTTTCATAAAAATACTTTAAAACATATTTGTCGAATTCAGATTTTCTATACAACCAAAATACATGGTGTTTTTTTCATGCTAGTGTGTTTTCTTCTTCCTACTTATCCAAATGTGAAGAACATGTCCATTTTGTACAGACTATAAAGGAGACAAACTGCAGGCAAGGAAATCATCATAAAACTCATGAACTGGAAAAATGTAAATACATTGTATCTTTAATGCATAAATAAGCTGTTTTGTGTTCCTAAGGCCATTAGCTCTTAAGGCCTAATGATTTAGCTTCCTGCACAGAATCATCAGACTTTAACATTCATATTCCCTTTCAACTCTAGAAGATTCTCTCTCTAATTTCCATATTCACATTTGATAAATACAGCATTTATCATTCAGTATGCTGCAAAGATAAGAAAGGGGTGGACACAGCTCTGAGGAAACTAGAATAATTGCTTTGTATGGCCACAGACATATCATTAGAATGAAAAGTGTTTGACTGTAATTTATCACTGGGAAAAATGTGAGATTTGTATTATTAACATAACATAAAAATTGAGAGACTTGCATTCAAAAATACAAATTAATATATCAGTGGAAAAATTATATTTACCTCTGTGGCATGGACTCAAGTCATGTGGGTGTGCACCTTCCAAGCACAAGTTTCCGGTGCCCAAACTCTGTTTTGGTGTGTGTCTGCTCTGAAGAGGGTACCTTGCAGGCACAGGATCCTTCCAACTGCTTCTAGAAACCGAAAGACCTTGAAAACCGCTCTATCATGCTACGTTGGCACATGGAAAGAAATTCAGGCACATTTAGAGGGAAATAACCGTTGTAGGGAAATAGAGCATTTTAACTTAGAGTGAATGACCAAACCTAGGTATTCATTGCACATGTCCATGTCACAAGTGATAATATTTTCAGTTACGTTTTTGTAAATCTCTTAGCAAATTATTTTTGATCTGTACCAGACATCCCTCAAATTCTACCTTGCTGTAAAGAACAGTAATATCAGTAGTAATGATATTTGGGGGTCAGGGAATGGGGTTGGTTGACCTTGGCTGGATGCCAGGTGCCCACCAAGCCTTCACAGCTGGACAGGGCAGAGAAAATAAGATGGAAGAAGCTCGAAGGCTGAGATAAGGGAGTTTACTAAAGAAAAAGTGCAAGTTTGTGCATGCACAAGCAAAGAGGAAAAAGAGGTTATTCTCTACTTCCCACAGCAATATTTGTAAGCAATTTGTAAGTAAAGCTATATAATTTGGTGATAGCAGTAAATATTGACACCCACCAAAAAAATACTTGAGCATCTCCCTGTGTATTCTCTTACGGGTACAAATGTCTATTGGCACTCAGAGGATGAGGAGAGAGCAGATAGAGAAACATAAAGATGAAAGAAACATTTGCTGCCTGTTCCTGCAGATTTTTCCTGTTTCTGTGCTTCCATGAAAAAGAGAGAATGAAGACACAAAGCAGAATAGTTAAATGTATGTGTTACCCTTTTTTATATACAATTCTAAGGTAAACAAAGGGCAATAAAAAAGTCTGTCTTGAATATGATAATATATATATAATTGAATTATATATACATGTTATAATATCATGTATATTGTATGTATAAATATAATATAATATATATAATTGAATATATTATGTTCAATTACATATATATTATATATGTGTATATATATAACTGAATATAATTCAGATGTTGAAAAGAACCATTTCCTTGGCTTAATATACCTGTAAATTGTTTCTGTATTCTTGTTTCAGAAATCATGCTGAAAAAGTAGTTAAAAGAAGTTGTTTAAAATTTTGACATCCTAAAGGATTTTCTGAACTTTTGTTTCTGTCATATCAGTGAGGATTTTCCTAAAGAGAACAAGTATTTGATCAATAAAACATTCACAGAATATGGTTTAAACTGAAGCTCTACTGTTACTGGAAAAGGAACACATTTGGAGCTAAATTAATAATTAATATTAGCTCAAATTAATAAATATTTTAGCGGAGAGAATGCAGAGGCCTGTATAGGAAAACAGGAATTTCCTGTTTTAAAGTCTGCCTACAGTCAGTCGATTGTGATTGCTTGACTTTCAGTTGTGAATTTGATTTGCCATATGGCATGGGAATAAGGGACCTGGGCTTACCACAGGAAGATAGTATTGATATGCAGACTGAAATGGAAAATTAGATTTCCTTCCTAGGGCACAATAAAGAGCGTGTTGGAGGTTGACTTAAGACTCTGTTGTGGCAAGCAGGTGTACAAATTCTATTTAATGTGGGTTTCATGCTTTCAAACTGTGACTTGGAACCTGCTGACACTGTTAGGAAGAGCATTAATGCTTTTAGTTTGTTGTTGTTGGGTGGTTCCTGTTTTTTCTGAGCTGTGTCTTCTCAAACTGACACACAGAGTCCAAGTGATGCTGCTTATCCCTGTCTGTGTAATTAGGTTTCACTGGTTCAGTATGGAAATCATCTTTTCAGGGTTTTTAAACCCCTTTTTTTCTATGCCTGTTTCTCGATAACTAAAGGTGGAATGCATGACAGATACAAAAGGACAAATTTTAACCTGGTGGGACAAATACATTGATACATATCCATCCTATGAAGTCATGCCTTTTTAAACTAGACCAGAGACTAGAGCTTGGCTCTGTTTAATTACTCACACTGCACAGAGAATCCTAGATTTGAAAAATAAAACCAAAACATTATGTATGGATAATATGCATCGAAGTAGCTTCACTGATAATCCACTCTATTCCTGTCCTTTGAGTATATGATGATTCTGAGCTCTGTAGAGAAGAAAATCACTTTAAAAGCTCTGAGAAGCTATTACAAATGAAAGGACGTGTCTGGACATGGCAAATCCTTTGTCGTGGCAGCCTGGTAATTTTTATGATGAGCCTTATGTTTTTCAGCTTTTCAGTGTCCCAGTGTGAGCTGTGTCAGACAAACCTAATGAGATGGATGAGTTCAGTTTTGACTGGATCAGACTCCCTGTCAGAGAAGGTCCACCTGGAGTATTCAGCTAAAAATTATTTTCCAGTCCTACATTTGAGGCTTTTAGGATGGAAGCTGACTGTGGTGTAAGCCAGCAGTAAGCAGAATGCCTAATGGCCGGCAGGTTAATGGGTGGAGTTTCTTGCTTGCTCTGGTGGACTTCTCTGGTGTAAAAATTGTGTAGATCTTTGTGTGCTCCCAAGCTCTACATATTGAAATTATGTCTGCAGACAATTGTTATGTTCTTAGTTGTGTTCCAGTGACAACAGAATGAAAACCACTTCTTTCTAATATTCTCAGACTTGCAAATCCTCCAGCACAGAGGGAGAATTTCCAAACCGAAATGTATTAGATCAACTCTCTTTGAAATTGGGAATTCTGTTCAAGTATTTATTATACATGTATAAGACTTCATAAATTTATAAAAAGAGCTGAAACTGCTTTTAGACTTATAAATACATCAATGTTTTAAAAATATGCTAGTAGTTCAAAGTTTCTGTATTACCAAGGAAATACATTTGATTAAGTAACCATCTGGTAAAATGTTTGCTACCAGTGAAAACACTGAATTTTGGATTTTGTATGTGCCAAGTTAAAATGTGGGCAAGAGTTACAGCTGCATAAATTGAGTAAGCAGTAATTGGACCATATACCTTTCAAGCCTACTGCTATCAATCTAGATAAATATTGTTATTCTCAAAGCCATTTTGCTTAGCTGATCCATCTACAGTCAATTGTTTCATCATATTTCAAAATTTTCTGGAAAGATCTACTTGACTTTGAGTAGTAGCATCTGTACGAGGCTCAGGTGACCCAAGTTTTGGTCAGAAACTCAGGTCACACAGAAATAATTAGGCCCTGTGGTCCATGCATAAAACATCCTTTGAGTCAGCCTCACTCCTCAGTGCCACAGCATTTGGAAAGATTCTCTATGGTTAAATGACTTGTAGATAAAAAGTAGGTGCAGTTTGGCCTTCCTGGAGCTCCCCTAGTGCTAGTGTTCTGGGGCATGCTGATAATAACAACGGGATTTCCTCGGAAGAGTTGCTGTAGCTTCAGTTCATTGAGAAATGTTTTGACCACTCATGCTTCAGTGGCTTTGTAGAATGCAGTTGTCTTTTTTATTCATAGCCTGTGGAGCATCTGTAACCTTTCCAAAAAACCTTCAGCATTCATTCAAAATACATCAGCATGTCAGAAAGGTAAATAGTTAAAATAGGAAATGCTACAATGTGTTGATTTTATATTTCTAGAAATTTAACCTGGAACTTATACTTGTCCATCTTCTTTTTTTTGTTATTTATCACCTTTTTAAGCAATATGATAAGGTTTTTGAGGCCTATTATTTTATTCCTATAAAATGAAAATATTAGAAAGGTTTAGTATTTGTTCTTCATTGTTGTTTCCTGTGGGAGATTGGGAGGACAAGATACCACTGCTATACACACTTTTATCTTTGATCCCAGCCAGTTTTGAAGTGTGCTTGCCAGAGGTGAAAACAAACTTGTTTTTACAGCAAATAGCATTCTAATGCAGGGGATGCAACACAGTTTTTCTGTTTGTAATTTACCATGCACATTGCTACGTCTTCATTTCAAATACTCATGGAATGACTAATGAAGTGGTGGTTATTTTTTAACTCCATCTCTTTCTCCCTGACATTAAATATTGAAGCTACAAGCCCTTTCTGAGTATAATGAGATGAGTAGCCTAGGAGAGTAGTTTCTTCAACAAACAAAACCCTGCACTAAATGTGAATTAATTGGAATTCTGTTGATTACATTTATAGATTAGAGGAAAATTGTAGGAAAGGTATTTGTGAATGCTGTACTTCATGAACATCCCGCAACAATTTTAAAAATCGTCCTGAAATTGCTGGGAATAGTTGCCTATGGGTTGCTGATCTTAGCTCTTATTCAAAGAGGAAGATGCTGTGAGCAAGCAAGAAGAAAGCTGAAGAGATGGATATTATATAGTTTCTTTAAAATGTAAAAGGAGTGGTGAATAGATACATTTTATTTCCGACTGCTAAAAATGCAATTCTTGCTTTCCTATTATAAGTGTTAGACATCTGTAATTTTTGTTAATTTTCTTTAAGTGGAGAATGGTGATAGAATATCTTGTGCTAGTATTTCTGGTGTACTTTTATTGTAAATGTCCAAAATTAAGTCTTTGGGTTTATTTCAGCAAAGCTACACTGACTTATTTGAAGTTTGTCTTTTATGTTCTTTGCCCAGGGTAGAATCTAGGGGTGAACCTACGTGAAAATCTTTAGAACACAAAGCAGCATTGTCTGTGTTGTGAGGTGTGTTGCTTGCTGAGAGGCAGAGCAGGTTTGTGCAGTCAGTGCATTATTACCCTGTGATGCGTGGGGATTTACACACTGCACATCAGCCAGGGGCCACTGCACTTGTCAGTCTGGCCAGCCAGCTGTCAAAAGCTTTCAACCCACTCACTACTTGGTTTTAAGGAAGTAGGCAAGGAAATAACTCCAGAGAGGGCAAAGAACTATTTCAGTTTGCAGGGATGCTTCAAAACGCAAATGCATTTAATGTATGACTTGATCACCAGTTGCAGAATACCTACATTAATTCAGATCTCTACTACAAATCACAAACTAACCCGCAATTAAGTGAGGTTATCAGATCTTGACAATTGTGTTGTGTTGTTTCTTGGGTTCTTGTGTTGCTTCTTGTCTTCAGGTTAGGACCGTCTCTCTTTTAATCTCTTCTACCCTTTGATTCCATAAACCTTCTAAGCTCCTGCATTAAACTAATTATTGTCCTGTCCAGTCAGTGTCTGTCAAGGCCTGCTTACTCAACTCACATTTTTCTCCATTTATTGTAGTCCTCTGACTGCCTGAATCTAGTTCATGTTGTCACTGAATTTGGTGAAATGAAAGACCACATCCTTTGTTACAAGGTCTGCTTTGCCTATTCTTCTTGCTTAGCAAGCACATGACCAGGTTATTCTGGGAGCTGCAATGTGACTAAATAACAATATCTCCCATTGCAGTGCAGGATGACAAAACTCGTGACATTCTGCTAACACTGTGAGAAATCCTTAGCACCAATATTGGTGTTTTGGTGGGGTTTTTTTTAGTTGTACGCAACATTTTTAGAAAAGGCAGAACATCAAATTAGTGTGTGTTGAAAGCTTCATTTTGCTTTTGGACTGGATAGTTCAAATTGTGTAGTAGGTCACACCTCCAAGGTGCAGTAAAGCATATGAGATCAAATTTCATATGTTTTGCCATAATTTCAAATATAATTATAACATACTTTCTAATGTATTTTATATTTTATGATCCAATGGTATATGTGTATATATATATATATATATATCATTTGGATACTTTAAAAGATCATCAAGCAGAATTTCCAGAAATAGAGGTTTTCAGTGACAACTGCTGTTCACATCTCTGTACATAGTACTGGATAGAGTCCTTCTAGAAAACAGTGCTAATTAAGATCCTCCAGTTAACAAATACGCTCGTTTTTCCAGTAATGTTCACAAAATAGATACTCTACAGGGTGACTGTGTTATAGCATAAAGTAAATAATAATTAAAATAACCTGCTTGTGGAAGGTGTGAATGGAGGGGAGGATTTGGGATGTGTGTGTGAGAAATCCCCAAAAAGAAAATTTCAGACTGAGCTGGGAATGTGATGGGGAGAAAAGTGAAGGACCTTGGAACTTTTCTGTGGAGGGAAAGAAAAATAATCCAACCCAAAAGAATAAGACATTGCAGCTAATCGAAATGTGATATCCCGTGGCAGTCAGTTATTCAATAATTCTGAAGCAGCCTGGATGGACAGAGCCTCATTGCTGCCCTCGTGATGCCCTGAAGGGCTGTGCTGTGTGTGAGTTCAGCAGGTCCAGGGTATTTGTGTTGGTGTGTTCCATTCACAGCCCAGCCTGGAGCGTGGCATCTGCCATCCCTTCAGTCACTTAAGCCCTGTTGCCAAATGCCGATTGTTCGGTGCTGTTCCAGCTTTCTCGTAGATGGAATGTTCTAACTGTGTGCCTAGAACAGAGTCGAGTAAAGTTAAGAACTTCTTACTGAAATGGGGGCGTTTAAAAGCTGAAGAGTATTTTTCTCCTCCTGTTAGTGTTTTTCCTAGCCATGCCAAAAATTCTCCTTAGTGTTTCCTAGCCAGATGAGCAGGGCTGTTAATTCAGACAGAGCATCGCTTTTTTAAAGACAGGTACCTTAACAGTAGTTTCACTGTTTACCTGTTTCCACTAGAAATCTCACAGCTTTTTCTCTCCTTCTTAAGCAATGCTACAGAGAGATCCCCTTGAAACAGAGCACTGCAGACAGCAGGTTTTGTGACAGGAGGGACTCCCTAAGTCACCTGGAAGTTCCTTCCGCAGAGGTCCCAGACTTTCAGCCCGCTGGCACAAGGGACTGATGAGCTGGAGGGCTCCTGTGCTGGCAGCAGGCACAGCTCAGTCACGCCCCTCTGGAGGGAGGTGGGTCCTGCTTACACTCTGTGTCCTGTGCTTACATCAGGTCACATGAAGTGATTTGTGGTCCGTGAATGCTGTTCTAACTTTGGGTTGGCTTGCAGGTAGGGTTGACTTGAATGTCTGTAAAGCAGAAAGGTATTGATTGCTGTTGGTTTCAGTAAACAGGGATGGTATGGAAATTGTTTTGCATTTTATATGGTCGTAGTAATAAAAATACATCAGAGTAACCAAAGTGAAGAGGTCTGAGATTTTCAAGTAAAGTATCTCTAAAAATGAATATTGTCTAGTACTTAGAAAAACTTAGCTCTGAGTGGAGACATGCGAATTTATTTTTCATAAATGATAGATTTAGAGGTGGTTCATTGGGCCTTTTCTAAACTTATTTTAAAAGTCAAATGTGTCTTGTCTTCCTTGATACTAATCCTATGCAACTACAGAAAAAAATGAATTGATTTTCTGTATCGATGTGGCTATTTCTGCCCAGGCTCTAGAGGCAGGACATGTTTTTTTATTGATTTGGCCCTGAACTTCCCCGACTCTTGATGAGCACAAATGAAAGAACCACTCTGGAGGTAATTCTGAATCAGCAAGGGAACAAATACCACTGCCTTGGCCAGACTCTTGTTTCTTCACTGTATGAATTATACACTGGGTTACCATCACAGTAATTAGAACAGGATGCAGATATTAATGTATGACCTGTAGTAAGAGGGTTGTTCCTTGGAGTGCTTGATCTCTGTATAATGATACAAGAAGAGATTTGTAGTGTGATTGCAGAGGAAGGTTGACACGGCTGAATCCTTTAACAGGCCTGGAAGTGCCTGTGTGCCCAGAGGATGTTGTGCCTGTTGCTGTCAGAAGAACAAATGAAAAGGGATTCAAGACAAGGATGCATGGGGAACTGTTAGCTGATGTTTAAAGCTGTGCTAGTCCAGATTTGGGCAGTATTTTCCAGCACACTGATGGAAAGCAGCTGGGGCACTTGGGGGTTTTAGATTCTGGATGTTTCGCTTGTAAGCTTATTGGGAAACTTGACTGTTGTGGTATTGAGGGGTGGTTTGAAATTTATCTTCCAGCAGATATGGACATACTAACAAAGATACAGGCCATTTACAGGACACTTTGCAGGACCAGGCATTTTTCTATTAAAAAATACTGTATTGCATGAGGCTGGAATCTCTGTCACTGTGGTCATATGGTTTCAGTGCTGTTCTTCCTGATACCTCACACGGTGTTGGTGTAACAGAGGAACTTAGTGCTTCACAGATAACTTCTGCTTTTTTTGTTTAATTTGTTCTTGAGATACACAGGCACATGTTTAATATAGAAGATTGACTTTTTTTCTGAAGTGTTGATGACAGAACAAAGTAAGAGTATGTTTTTAAGAAAGAATAAAATCTTAAGATGCTGTATCATTTTCCAAAATTGAGTTCTTCCAGTAGTGTGGTTTCTCTCCCTCTTTATGCTAGCAGATAAGATGAACTTATTATTTCAATTTTGTCATAAACTGGATTTACTCTCTGGTTGTAAGCACAGCTAAATCACATTGCCAGCACACTGCTTTGTACTATCATTCTTAAAAAAAAAACTTGATATTTTGCTGTATCCAGCCATAGGCAGAGATAAGGCTGAGCCATTCCTTGTATGTATGTAATTTAAAAATCAGCAGAGAATATTTCTTCCACAGGAATCAATAAAGTATGAATATAAAATTGTCAGATGATAGCAACTGTGTGATGCAGAGATTAGTGACTTGTCCTTTTATTATCAGAGACTGTGCTCAAGCTTATATACAACAAATCAGAAATAATATAATGCTGCA
Organism: Phainopepla nitens; assembly: GCA_013400175.1. Taxonomy (NCBI): domain Eukaryota; kingdom Metazoa; phylum Chordata; class Aves; order Passeriformes; family Bombycillidae; genus Phainopepla; species Phainopepla nitens. Next base: position 1,272,704 of record VXBQ01007751.1, read on the forward strand.
TGGGCTTTAGTAGTATTGAACAACATGAGCTAATGTGTATAATACCCCAGTCCAGCTGGGAAATATTGAGCACCACTCTAATCTCTTGCTCTCTGCTCAGATCAGCTGTGGACTCTCAATCTTGTACTTGGCTGTTGATCATTCTTTACTGTCAGGATAAACCTTCTCCATAACAAAAAACCACGCTAATCATAGCGAATTCATATTTGTACGTGCTTATGAGGTAGCAGTGCTTCCTTAGGTGCAGTTCCAGGCAGGCTCTCAGCAGAGCATCAGCAAGGAAGCCAACAATGCTGAGCAGTCTCCTGCTGGGAACAGGAGTGTGGCTAATTCCAGTTTGTTAGAGAGGGAGCCCATCTGACACCTTTCTCCTCAGTCTTTGACAGTGGTGGTTCCTGTGGAGTTCCTAGGAATGACCTCCCTTATTGTTTAAGTAAATAAGCTGAAAATTCTTGTTTGCTTTTCTAACTATCTCATTTGCTTTGAGATAAGCAAACTGTGAATGGATTCAAGAGGCTATCGATCCAGCCTTTAGAAAATACATTCCATAGATTCGGTGTGTTACTGCATTTCAATGGGCCTGTTTGCTTGCCTAGAAAGCACAGGGACAGGGGCAGGGCACGGCCTTGATATTTTCACCCAGCTCAGAGCTCCAGTTTTAATTACACCTCTGAAAGATGTATGAGTTACCTTGTGAAACATCAGTTAATACTTCAAATAATTAGCTCTAATAAATTGAGTGAGTTGGGCGCTCCTAAGTAATTGCTTTGTTTCACCTGAGAGATTTTTGCATTTCAGCGGTGGGTTAGCAATTCCCCTGCACGCTTTCTAAATCCACCCAGAACACTTTGGGAATGAATGCAATCAGGAGCAGCTCAGGAGGAGCCCTTGCAGGGGTTGCCATAATGAACTGGGGGAAAGAAAAGGGCTGTGTTAACACAGGAAAGATTCCATGAGCAGTGGCAGTATTTAAACAAGTAGGTGTTTAAGTAAACTGTGATTTATCAGTAGAAGTAGAACATGACGGATCTCTAGAGTTTGACAAACCCATTTGAGGTAGTTCCAGCTCAGTTCCACAGAACATTAGTGCCTCACCTGTCTTGTGTAGAGGTAGGCCTTGAAGAGATGAAACTACTTGAACTCTAGAAGTGGATCACCAATTTCAAAAATTCATGAAGACAGCACTGGAACTGTCTGCTTGCGCGAGGGGGATATTTCTGTGTGCCAGCCAAGGTTCATATTGCCAGGCCAGATTTGATGATCAGCACAGACATTTACAATCAAGCTACAGAATCAGACTGGCGACTGGTGGCTTCAAGAAAAGTGTCTGTTCATTCAAGATGCTGCATTTTATGCATAGGTTTGTCTGCTACCCTCTGCAATGTCTGCCATAGGACAGAGCTCGTGAAGTTACATCTCTTTTAAAGCACAGTGAATTTTTAGTCTGAACTGTTAAGGCAGTACCTGCCTCCTTCCAAGTCTTGACAAAACATGCCAAGTCAGGGTAAACACAATTAATGTCTGCTGGAGACTTTTTTCAAGCAACGTGATGGCTTCTAGTTCATTATTCTGAAGATTTGCATACAAAAGAAATAAGCAAGCAGTAAAACTGCGATAGTGCTGACACCAGCACTAAAGATGAATGCTTAGTACGGCAAAGTGACAGAGAGCACATATTTGTGTTCCCAATCATCTGAGCTGAAATACATTTTTAAGTGAAAAATTCATTCAGAGACCTGAATTTTGGCTGCACTTCCAGTGTCACGTACTGCACAAGGTAGCACAGAAGATTCAATTTATGCTATAACAAACCAATTCTAAAACAGGTCATTGCGCCAAGGATAATTTACCATATTAAAAGAAAAGAACAAAAACTTCTCAAAAAGAGGTGACATTAGAGACTTACATAGCTGTATTTCCCTTTATTTGAATAATTTCTCAGAGATTTGCAAACCTGTTAACAATTATTTTCATGTTCAAAAGCTCTGTCAACTGGAATAATAGAATTATCAAGTAAATTGTGCTTTTTCTGAGATTTATGTTTCTGTCATGCCAAATTAATCTGCCTTTTTCTGCACCTGAAAGTTAAACATATGTTCTCTTGTTGTTGTGGTTTTGTTTTCTTGTAATTATTTTACCAAAGAAAATGACTGATAGTGATCTCTCAGCTCTGGAGGAAATAGCACTTTTACCAGTTTCACAGTCTTAGCTGAACTGCTTTTTAGTTTCGAAAAATGATTTCATTATTCAGGTTAGCTAATACCTCTTACAGACTCAACTAAAAGTAGAATCTCATAAATTGTTTCACATGTTTCCATTAATTTGTGTAAACAATGAGATACCAGGCTCTTCCTCAGGGGAATTCCTGTGAATTAACATTCTGATGGACTTACCCTTCTAACCTGTTTTCCCCAGTGGGAAGCACTTGAAGCACTAAGAAAAGCAAAGGATTGCACAGAAACTAGAGTCGTGTGTTTCTCCATCCAATAAAGACTCTTTGTAATTCCCTATATTATGAGCAAATGGGTTTTCAATCCCTGTGACACCGCTTTTACTCTGTGAGTTTGCTTTTGTAGTGGTTTGCACATCTGCTGCTGGGGCACCCGGTGCTCCCCGGCGGAGTTCAGGGCTCAGCCAGAGCCCGTGCCCACACTGTGACCCCACCTGCCCTGCAGCTTCCTTCCTCCGAGAGAAAAAAACTTCAGAAGCCTGGGAATGCTTTGGATGTTAGAAAAGATATAAAAATATAAATATAATTTTATTTTTTTTATCCCCAGATAAATGTAAAAATTCAAGGTTTCTTCTGTGTGAGTAATCAGTCTTGTAGCTTTACCTACTTTTAAGATTTTGACATGCCTGTTATTTTTTCTGTAGGTGTTTGCATTTTGTATAAACTGTTTCAGCCAGCATAAACTTACATAACATTTTAAACCCTTCTTTTGTACTTACAGATGATGGAATTCAAAAGTAAAGGAAAAAAGTCATCATTGCTTTTCAGTAGGCTTTGCTTTTTTATATATATTGGCTGTCAAATTATCCATGAATTGTTTAGACTATAAACCTAAGGTATTTCAGGGGAAATTGTTTGTGTCCTGTTTATCAGTTGTAGTTTGCTGATTCTACCCGTGAAGGCTTTTATTTAGAGAAACAAAAGAACTTGATAGCACCTGCTTCTGAGTAATTGCTCTCCGTGCAGGCACGGTAAGATGGCTGTAACTACTAGCTGGAGATGAAAGTCTCCTGGTTTTATTCTTATCATGTACAAAGATCTTCATCTTGTAGACTGTTTGTCAGTATCTCATACAAAAGCATGAGTTCAGTAAAGCAGCTAATTAGCAAGAATGTGGTATATAATTTGAAAACAAACCACATTTTTTGAAAGAATTTGTTTATGAAATGAGAGGGATGAAGGTTTCAGCATCTTGGTGCTTAAGAGAGATTAAGAAGAAAGAATACCTTAGAAAATAAGGGCAGAGGCTGCAAAGGAGATTGTGGTCATTGTGTGTCCTTATTTTTATTCACAAGTATTAATGCTTGAGAGGAAAATAAAGTTTGTAGCACTCCCTTCACTGGCAACATCCCACTCTCCACATTCTGTGGTTTGGGGTATCACTGAAGAATGAATAAAACATATAACAGAGCCTGCAGTGGACCTCTGAATGGCCCTGTTTATCAAGTAAACAGAATTAAAAATTGGAGTTAAAAAAGAACATCATGCCTTCTATCTAGAAGTTTGAATTCCACTGCTCATCAAAGTCAGCCAGACTCGAATAATTCTGGTGAATACTTCATGTCCTGTCTTTCTGGATTACTTGATAAGAAAGGCCAAAAGACTGAGCAAGGCTTTTATCTTACATGCCAAAAAAGTTTGTTTGTTTGACTGAAGCAAAGGATTGTGGCAATACACTTATTATGTAGGTGTACTACAAAAGCATCTTACCTGAACCTGGAGCTGCAGTCCATTTGGGATTGTCATCATGTGGAGACACACACTTTTGTTGTCCCATTGTGTTTGAAGAGATGTCTGAAATGTGGCAGTGCTGTTTCATCACTTGCATTTTTAAACAGCTGGAAAAAGAAAACACGAGCAAAGCATTTGGAAATAGCAATATTGTGAACGGGGGTACGAGGCAGATGCAGAGTGACTGACAAATAGATAGCTGTTCTGTCTGGTAAAAACAGATGTGTGCAGCAAATGCTATCAGTATTCCATGAGGATCTGTGTACTTTGTTAAAAAATGCAGGAGATGACATGAAGCAATCAGCCTGCTGAACCTCAAGCTGTAATACAGCAGAAATCAGCCAGCACCATGCACTGGGGACAGTGCTCCTGGGGATAGGGGGTGTGGGCTGCTCTGCAAAGGTGAGGAGTGGATACTAATGAAGAAAAGGATGAATATTGCCTTTTTCCGACATGCACCCTTTATCAAAGGGCTTGTTTTTGTGTTGTGTATTTCCCTTCCCTCTGTCCAAGCTTTCAGCAGTTTCCAGTTAGTTCCCGACCACCATCAAAGTCCCTTTTTTTTCTTGCTGTTCAGTTGCAGCTTTTTATTAAAGTTATTTTTTTACTCTCTTGAAGCATTCATTTTTTAAAAACATGTGAACCACAACAAAGTTTTTCATCCTTAATCTTTTTATCTGGAATGGAAGTTCAAAAGAACACTATACATTCTCTTTGCCACCTAACAGCTGATTCAGAACTGAATTAACACTTTTCCCAGAATCATAGAATTGTTAAGGTTGGAAAAGTCCTCCAAGATCATCGAGTCCAACCTTTGACAGGGACCACCAGGACTCACCTTTCCACTTACAAGATAGAGCTGGGCTCTTTTCTGGATTCCTAGTCTTATAAGCCAGCCTTTACAATCTCTTCCCTAGATTTGTAGTAGCTTTTAGAAGTACATTTGGACAGATCTGGAGGAACCATTATATTTTCAAATGCAATACTGCCTGTTTGTATGGCAGCAAATACAGCAAAATTATTTAGAAAAATAGAAATCAGTAAAAGTATTTTATCACAAGGAGTTGTGATGCTAGTCAAAGTAAACTGTGGTTAATTTTCATGATGATCAATCTGTGCTTCAATTTAAGGCTTCAGAATCTCCTGTGAGCCTGGAGTCACAGAGCTCTTATTTTATGCTAATGAACCTATCTGCTCTTCTTATTTTTGTCCCAAATGTTAACAAATATTTTTGTTTCGTGAACTCAGTGGAAAAAAAACATATCTTCTGTTCCTGACAGGTATAACACATTTGGTAATGACAAATTATATTAGATTAATTCTGGATCTTAAAATTTACAGTAAGTAATTCACCTCATTGCCAGTAGATCTGGGACATTTCAGGTAGCTTCAGAAAAATAATTACTGCCTTTACTAATTTGTTGAAATACTTACATTTATTGCAAATAAACACACTATTTCAATATAAAGTAATTTTAGGATTTTTAGGGAGGTTAAGGCATCTGCACATGTTTATGAAGCAAGAATTATTTCTCAAAAAAAAATTGGAAGAAGGAATTTTGGATAGTGCACTTTTTTGCCTATCTTGAAAAGTACTGTTGGGAAGCAGTGCCACAGCTGTCCTCTCACAGACTAATTTGAAAGAAATAGTTAGGCTCATGGATATTTTTAATCTCTTTTTAGCACCATAAAATTTTTGAGTGTTTCTGATAGAATGAACCTCATTATTATGTATTGTTCACCACACACATAAAACTTCTTTTGGTAGCAGTTACCCCCTGACAGGAGTCTGCCTCTGCATTTAAATGGTACTCCCTCCTTTTTGTGACCTACAGCCATTCAGAGAGGTAATATTCCCCCTTTCCTCAGTTAAATCTTCCTTTTATTTTTAGAACCTAACACATTTTGCTGTCTCCTGAGATCATATTTACAAACAACTGCTGTGCTAAATACAATAAAGCTAAAGGCAATTCAGGTTTTCCCTCACCATCATCCTAATGATCCTTAAAAGTCTGAGATGTGAAAGATCCAGAAAGATGCTGCAGTTCTGTGTGGGTTTGTCCATTGTTCAGTCTCCCTGCTGGAATTGCCAAAGGGGCTGGAGCACCACAGCAACTGCTGGAACTGGAAAGTAAGAAAATGTAATCTTGTGACATGTGTGAACCTATTCAGTTATTTTTAAAACAAGTTCAAATATAGACAGTATACTGCCCAGGGTAGAGATGAAATCCTTTTTCTCAGCTTTAGGACTTCAAATGTTATTGCATCACTGCTTCAAAATTTGGAGGTGAGAAGAGGTCTGTGTTTTGATTTCCAGCCCCCCCCCCCCACTTTATTGGTTTGTATTATTCCCCTGATTTTCACTGAATGTTTGCATCCTCACACATTATGTGCCAAATAATCTAAAAATATTTAAGTAATACCTCTCACTGATTTTAATGTTACCAAAATACTTTATTGTATCTCAGGGTTTATCTGAAAAAAACATAAACTCATGCAGATGCCTGAGTTTTTTCTCTGTAAGTCTGGCTTGAATTCAGTTGACTGAAGAATTGTGCAGAGAAAAACTGGAATTTGGTTTCATATATTTCTTAAATGCTGAGAAACAGCCAAATGACAAATCTAAATCTGGATTTCTACCTTATTTTAACTTGAATATCCCTTTTCAAGTTCATTTGCTCTGTAAAAAAATAAAATTGATTTTGGGAAAGATGTTAACTACAGGACCAAAACCAATCATGTCAATGTGGATGCCAAAAATATTTTCTGTTTAGTGCAAGTAAATCAGCTACTTGAGATGCATTATTTTTTAAGGCGCATGCTTAAATTCTTGTTTTGTGCTTTGAGACTGCAAAATGACAGGTGCTTTAATTGCAGAAATATTATGAGGTGGGTAGAGGATATTTCAGGAGCTATGACAGAAGAATGGCAGGCAGTGGGTGAAGTCTTTGTCAAGCGATGGACATAGTCCAGAGTTATTGTTCCTTAGGACAGGTGATGCCTTGTTTTCATAACAAGTGGTTGCATTTATCAAAGGCTGTTTCCTTGCCCGGATGTGAAAAAATCCCTGTCCTGACAGCCAGTGTAGCATGGCAATCCAGTAGAGCAATCCAGTTAGGAGGATGGCTCAGTTCAGTGCAGAACAGAGCAGCTGTGACAAGTGGCTTATATGCTAAATGCACTGCTCTGCGAGTGGCTGCAAACCAAACAGCTGGGCTACGGTGTTGATCTCTATTACTTTCACAGATCCTATTTTCTTAAAATACTCATATGCGTCTTGGTGCTGGCTACCAGCTTTTTACTGGATTAAGCAATTTGACATGACTGCGTTGGAAATTGTGGGCAATTTGGAGGGAATTTGTTTGGGCCTTTTGTAGCACAGTTTTTATTCCAAGAAGAAGGGCTTGATATTTGATATGTGTTCTGAACTGAATTTAATTCCCTGGAAGTGGATTTCAGCTTGCTGCTGCGAGCTCTGTCTGGTTTACTTTTATCTTCCAATTTCTAGGAAGGCAGTTAGACATTGCAGTCATAAGGGCCATAAATATGGTATGTTAAGAGAAGGAGAGTTGACACACAAAATGCATCCCCGGTACCATAGCTTGAGGCTCCATGGAAAAATAAACTCAATGCTTTACAGAAGATAGTCTTTGTATATACCAAAAGCATGGTTCTGCAGCCTTCACCACCATTGATTCAGGCTTGTTAATAGCTAGACTTTAATCTTAGCACCTAGCAAGCGGACTTGGCAGTAACTAGCAGCTTTTATCAGTGGTCTTACTGAAAAAAGAATTAATGTCAGTTTTAGAAAGTTTCTAGGAACTGGCTGGTCTCACCAGCTGTAGTTTTCCACAGGAGTTTTGGCCAAGTCTCGCTGGAAACCCGGGCAGAGAGTGTGTGACACCCCCCACCCCACAGCGTGCTGAGGAGCGCGCAGGAAGGCAGCGCGCAGTCCCTGCTGCGGGGCAGGCTCGAGTCTGCTGTCAGCAGCACAGCTCAGCCTGCCAAGGGGCCACTACTACACAGAAGCATAAAATCAGCCATAGGAGTGTGAGTAATCGCATCCCTTTTCAGTGAGGCACCTGTCTATGGTTAATGATTACGTCCAGATGAAAGCAGGAAGATGATCTGTGATTGAAGTTAAACACATGTTTGTATGCTTTCTTGAAGAGGAATGATACTACCAAATGCTGTGGTGCTACGGATCACCTCACACTAGTGTATTTTCCAGAATTAGCGATCAGATTCTCTAAAAAATGTTTAACATTGTTTTCTGTGTGAGGTTTGACTGCATTATTCCTAATTCTCTTACCTATTTGTTTTGGTCTGGATTTTGATGAGTATTTGTACTCTGCCCGTAGAAATCCAAAATGCTGATGAGGAGGAATTTGGCTTGTTGACATCCAGATCCTAGACTCAGAACCTGACCCTGTAATAGTATAACTAACTAAAACTTTACCACCAACTTGTTTTTCCCCGTAAGTATTTTCTGAAAATATGATTGGTGCTTCCTTTTGGTTGGGAAAAACCCACACTTTTTTATGGGGAAGAGGGAAGAATTCAGGAAAGGTACTGCTTAAAATCACTTGGAGCTTTGAGTTATAATCTTTTTTATGTTTAGAAAGCAAGGAATTAATTGATGTCTTGTATGAAATTTTCAACATATTTTATTAAATAATTCAGTACTTCTTCTTTGCAGGCTTATTATCAGCTTGTTAAGAATAATTTCTTTGCTTCTTTGAAGATTTAAGTGAAATATGGCCAATCTTATACCTGATCTTCAAAATTGTATCCATTTGCTTTATTGATATGTATTGCCTCTTATGTAATATTTATTACCAGGAGCATTTTTTATCCATGTATAGTGAGGTAAGAAATAGAATGGTGTGAGAGCTATAATTTTTGTTTGTTTTTGTCCTTGACATGCATCTAGTTTAATCTGTAAAACACAGGTTATAAACTCTGGGGATAAAGAGAGACTTGAACCCAGATTAGGAATTTCTGGAATCTATGTGTGAATCTTCTTCAAAACCTGGATCTTAACACCAACTCCACAAGGGTATGATGATCTTGAGGTTTTGGGTTTTTTTAAACTCATTTTTACTTACCTTTGTTTATGAACAGCTGAAGGTTCTGCTCTCAGTCCTAAAACAAAACTCCTTTTTGACCCTAAATGCAAAACAGATCCCCAGAGGGGTTTTTTGCATAGCTGAGGTAGAACAAGGGGCTGGAGCTCCCTAACTGAACGCTGGGAATTCCCACTGGCCAAGCACCAATAGTAGAGTCTGTTGTATTTCACCAGCTTGAAATCCTTCCCAGCCCTTCCCCAGGTCTAACTTGCTTCAGAGGCCATCCTCTGTCTTCGGCCTAGTCAGGGGAGAGGGTGCAGGTCAGGGAAGCAGAACCTGCAAATTTTGAAGGACATCTGATCATCTTTATAGGAATTAATAAAAAAATCAGGGGACAAAACAATATATCAGTATTTTTAATTCCTTATGCTGGAGTATGGATAGGCAAAAAGGGAATGGCTTTCTAGGTTCTTTCACCACGAGATCCCAGCCACTTCTGCTGCCTTGGTGTGCTGGAGAAAACAGGCTGCATTAAACAGGTTTGATGGAAAATGTGTTTTCACTGTGCATCAGTTTAGGATATTAATTCTTACTGAATCACATTTTGTTTTCTGGTTGCATTTACTAAATGCCACTTCCATGTTATAACAGTATTACAGACTTTTATTCTAGGTAAACTGTTTACACATTATTTGAGATATTTATTTGGAGACAGATGATGGGAAAACCATATTAGATAAAACTGAATTATGTTGCCAAGCAGTAGATTCTAGTGCTTATAAGCTGAGACTTTAAGAAAGCAATTTAAAAGCGAAATTCCTACTTTTTACAGTGTTCAGTTTCCATAGTGTTGTCACTCTCAAAATGAGGTTTCATATTCCAACACTTAAAATTTTATTCAGATTCTCTTTCAAATAAACTTACTTTCTAGGTTTCTTGTTCATTTTTGTGCAGATTTGGCCTTTCAGTGTCCTGTTTCTTTTTGGGGCAATGTAAACGTTGTGTCCGCTTGGGGTTGTTACAGTTACAGCTTTTAGTTCAGTATTTCTTGAGCTTGTTCAAAGAACAAGAGCCATTGGGCTCATTTGTGCTCCTGTATCCTGGAAGCACACAACCCTTCAGCCCACTTCCAGAGGGGGGAATGAAGGCATGCTGAGATTTGGATTTGATAGCGCAGCTCCTCCAGGGCAGAGAGTGCAGAAGTTACTGGAAACAGGTATTTACCTAAAAGAGAGAACTGTCAGTAATGAGACAATCAGGAGTTCATCCAGCTCGTGGAACCAGCTGCACTCCTAACCCACAGTCACAGTTTATGTGCACTCCTGGCCCCTAAGACCTGGGTGCTGCTTTCTTACCCCAGAAGCATCTGTGTTCCTGTCTAACCTGGGCACAGGCTATTACTCCATGTAATTTAATCATGCAATACTGTACAAAGTTGATCTCAGTGTGACCGAGTGAGAAATCAAATAGCCCAGCAGATTACAGAACAAGGGATCTGTGTTCTGGAGCTCTTGTCACCTTGGTTAGTTGTAAGATTCATTCTGTGAGGTCTCCTTGTAGAAAAGTGTTGCCGAGACATCTGATTCAGCAGAAAAGTGGTTGATATGAAATTACTCCATGAATGCTGGGAATGACTGTGGGCGAGCAGGCGGAGCCTGTGCTGCATCAGCATTTTTATCCGGTATGACTATTGATTTTGATCCAGCGCTGTCAAATTTAAAGGCAGATTTACTGTACTGTCAAACCACAAACTTCAAAATCTATCTTTAATTGAAGTGCAATGTGATATATGAAGAAGAAAAGTCATTAATTAACATTGTCTTACATTGTGCCTACGAACGGAAAAATGCTGTAATAGAGACTCCTCGGGCTTGGACTTCATTTATTTGCATTAATTTTAGCTCAATCTCCCCCATACCCACTACCCAGGACAGCTCTGCCAGGATTCCTTCTATGATTTGTTTAAAACTGTAAAACTGCTGCAAGAGCATGTAACCTGTAAAGCCAAACATCATTATTTAATTTAAGGAAGGATTTCCTTAAATTGAATTGAATTAAATTAAATGAAGTTAGAGAAGAGGAAGATGGGGCTGAGAAAGAGCAAGGGCTGGAAGATAACCCTGAGAAACAAGTTTTGATATCAGGAAGATAGCATGACAGAAACAAAGAGAAATGATGAAGAAGAAAATCTCAGTATTAGTATTATAGCCCCAGCTTATCTCTCTTTAATCTGTCTGCCTGTTTTAATGAATAACATAAATAAAAAATAGTATTTCTTGGGGAAAAAAAAGTTTCCTGTTGTTTCCTGTGTGTTCCCATTCTTACTTATGTTTTGTATTTTATTATTAATATTTTAATGCTTTAATTGGTAGGAATCTAATTGCGTGAAGCTGTGTCTTTTTGAAGGAGTAATTTACATTTAAATTCTTTTGGAGTATATGTGTTTTGTCTTTGACGTCCTTGATTAATAATTGCAGCTCTTGTTATCCAATGTTATATTTAAAGCAAAGCAGTTTCATATTTCTCTGCTTACATTTTCTTAGCAAGTTTTCTATGTAGTAAAACATTCTACAACTTGATCTATTAAGGTAACCTAAAGTATTTTTAAAAATATTCTCCTGTTTCAGAAGGTTGAATACAGTAAGTTCAGATGTACATGTCCATTACAGGTACAGATGAACGTGAACCCCTTGCCTTTGGACAGGAGGAGAATCTGTGATATAAAGTGTTGTTGTGGGTGTGCAGATGCCCTCTGTTCTTGTGCTGTTAAATGCTGTGTTCATTAGCTGTGTAACTTTATGTACACAGCTGTCAACAGTGTGTTCCACGTGGATATTGCAAGAGTGCAGTTCCTATTTCTTTCTTACTGGGGAACAGAGTGGTGTCTGGAAGCAGAAAAGATTTAAAAACTTTACCTTGCTTGTTAAAACTGCTGAGTTGGTTTGCTTGACACATCCTAAACTTCACTGCCTCTCTCTGCCTTAGCTCCTTCTTTTAAACTGCTATTTCATTACAGAAATACTTACCTGCATAAGCTGTTATTTCCTAAATTATATTTCCGTTTCTGCAGGTTATATTTCCATGTCTGTTCCAGCTCAGTGTTTCCAGGTTGTACATATAGTTAGTATATGAAGCAAATGTACTTTACATCTATTGTTTTGTTAAATAGTACGTATTTCTGTAAAGAGACACATAGCTTGTTTATTACTCTCACCTTCTGACATAAATGGGTTTTCTGTCCTTTCTTCTGAAAAAGTGTGGAAAATAACAGTATTCATAATGCTGAAATGTAACGTTAATCATTTCAGTGCTCGCCTGACATTTCCCTAATTTTCTCAGGAGGTTCATGTAAACACCAAATGCTGAAGGCAAAGCTACGTTTGCTGATTCTGTCAGAGATGACAAAAAAAATCCTGCCTGAACTTTTGCAAAACAGCAATTTCACAATTTGGTTCCTTGAAGAAAAACCCCACCCATTTAATGTATTGCTGCATTTTCAGCAGGACTTCGTGCTTCCAGATTATTTTAGATGTTTAATTGCCCTGAAAGCATTAATTTACTGAGCTAACATGAGAAGCGCAGACCAAGGAGCTATTTAGTTTACAAATGGTAACATCTAGTTTAAATGTAGGAGTGCTTAATGGGTTTAAAATATATAAAGACTAATTGTCCTACAGATCTTGTAACCAGTCACATTATTAATGTTTACTTGTACTACTTGCAGCATTAACTGTTAGGTACATGATAAACATGAATCAGCCATATAACTCGGAATGCAATCAGCCCAGCTGGAAACCACTGTGCAAGAATTATTCAACTGTTACTAAATGACCAAATATAAAAACATTTCTGATTAATGAATTCATTTCAATACTTGCATGAATTTAGAAATCTGGAAATATGAAAATTAATTTGGAACTTTTATTAATTTTTGAAGATTGATTAATGGCTACAGCCAAGATTTTTATGTGCATTTCTAAAGTTTAATTTTTTTAGAACTCGAGTAGAACTCAATTTAACATGAGTACATAAATAATCCCAACTGATGATAACAGTTTGATTATATGTTAAAATCTTTGGTCATTGTTTTCTTTATTTCCTTCTCCCACCTCTGTTGAGCACTTCTAGGTTATGACATATTTGCTCATCTTTGATCCATGTAACATTTTTGATGGGCAGCACACAAAGAGTCATTAATTGCTAGACCTGATTTATCTTGAGGTAAAGAGCAGTAGAATGAAATTTAAATCCTTTACTCCAGCAAACTCATTGGCAGAACTTCCCATTAGAAACTCACAAGCTTACAGAGCCTAGCAGACTATTTACAAGGGCAGTATCTTAAAGTCCCCATATCTTTAATTCTTATGGTTATGGTTTTTTGGGTTTTTTTTTTCTGTCCTGTGAAGAGTTATATGATCTGGTGATTTGAAGCAGAAAGGAAACAAATGCTCATGCAGAGTGTTCCAAGGATGTCCCTTACTGGAACTTACAAAAGGAGTTCATATTATTTTTAAAGGGATTGAAGGGCGTAAGAGCATTAAAGTCCCCAGATATTCTACTCTGTAAAGACATGATATGCAGTGAGAGGAAAAAAAAAAAGTGTAATTCTAAACATACTTGAAGATAGTTTGGTTTCTGAGACCAGGCAGGTCAGAGCAGTAATATGGAGGCTCAGGAGTGGTTTTCCCGTCGTTTGAAAATCTCCCAAAACATTACTGTGCATTTACAGCTTTGGTATTCTGGAAGCTTGGAAAACAATCAGATTGGCTGTTAAAACCAGCAGTACTTTTTTACAGAACACCATGAGTCTTGAGAGAAGGTTAAATCTGTTGTCTTTAAAGAAATATTTGTGTATAAATTTAACAGTCTCCCCCAATATTTAGAAAAACAATATGGTCTTTTGAATTTCACGGTAGTTTGTCTGCAGTAAAAATCTTTTAATTCTGCTTATTTCTGATGAGCAAGAATATCTTAACTATATAATTATATTTTTAGCTATAAATATAGAGGCAAGGAATATATTAAATTTGTTAATTATAAAGAGAAAATCAAATGCTGCATACAGATGCGTATATTCCCTTTGAAATTGTCTCCAACTTCGTGGATATGGTGGACTCATATTTAAAATGAAAGCTTATATTCAAATTGTTTGTTTAGATGAAAGCATTTAGGTATTTGCAAAATTGTTTACTAAATAGTCCACAGTCGGGTCTGAATGTTTTAATTTTAATTCTTTATTAACAGAATTTTTAAATTTTTTGGCATTTATTTTCTCTGAGTCCCATGAAGCTGTGTGTCTGTCACTTAGGAGGGCAGTCCATGGTAAGCGTTAGGAGCTGCTTTGTTCTCCCAGCACAGTGAGGATGCTGTTGGGTAAGGATAACCTGCCCTCAAGTCCCCCAGAGCTGACTCCCAGCATTCCTCACAGCTAATTAGTCCCTACAGGAAGCACATGGGTTCTTGCTGCTGCTTGTTTCCTATGCTTTTCCTCTGAACAGGTCTTTTCTTCAGGGAATTGTTTCTACATTCAAAATGTGCTGAAAACATGAGCAATCAGTGAGACTTATCAAAGCTTTGCTCTATAGTTTCTTCTCCACGATGTCTAGTGAGATGAAAGTTTTAATAATATCTGTTTTATTTTTTTTTGGTGCAAGAAGGCTGAGCATGGAGTCCCTTCTCCTCACTGGCACAGCTTTTCCTGCCTGCTCGAACACACTAAGCCTCTAGGCAGGAAAGCTTTGATGTATTTCAGCTAGTATCATTAATAAAATATTATTATGCAGATATATTATATTTCCTACCCCTTTGCTCTCTAACTGTAGGGAGTAACCTTGAAGGATAAGTCACCTGTTCCAAATTAAAATCCCTGTCTTCAAACAAAGAAAGTGATTTCTCCTGTAACCTCAGTAAGTACTAGCTCTGCCACCCAGGTGCGTTGGGGGTGAGATGAGTGAACATTTGTAGCAAAGATCTGACACAGCTGTGGCCAGCTCAGCTCAGCTGAAGCTGTTAATAACTTTAATTAACTTTGCTCCCTGGCCTTGGGGGCAGCCTGGGGGCGGTGCCTGGAGATTGAGAACACCTGAGAGCAAGGCAGGTTCGGGGCAGT
Source organism: Phainopepla nitens (assembly GCA_013400175.1). Classification (NCBI taxonomy): domain Eukaryota; kingdom Metazoa; phylum Chordata; class Aves; order Passeriformes; family Bombycillidae; genus Phainopepla; species Phainopepla nitens. Next base: position 1,287,843 of record VXBQ01007751.1, read on the forward strand.
TACTGCCTCGCCTCTGAAGCAAACGTGCCCTGGGGACTTGTGCCTTCTCTTCAGGAGAAGTTAAAAGCTGGATGACTGTGGACTGTGGGTGCCCGTGACTCCAAGTCCTGACCCTAGGGAAAGGCTCAGGATAGGCAATGTGCTCTGGCTACTTTCACCCTCAGAGAGGTAATTTGACATTTTAGAAGTACCTTTGAGATTACTGATGGTGTTGGAACTGCTACAATAGCCCTGGCTCCATTGCAATTTGAGTAGGAAAGAAGAGCAGCGTGTGGGTCCTGTTGTAAGTGCTATTTTGTGTTGTGGCATTGTAATTTATTCTCTTGCTGTAGTTGTGCTTATGCAGTGACCCACAGACTTATGTTTTATGATGCTTTGTTTGTCCTTCAGTCTTCTTTCCTTGTGGATCTTGTATGCTGAAATGAAGTCTGAACATATTGTTCGGTATAATGGCAGTAGATGTTGATTCTTTGTATGTAACACTGTAGATGTGAGTATGGTCCTGAGCTGGGAGGGGTTACAGTGCATAAGAGATGACAGCAGGAAAAAGCAACTATTGGTGCAAGCCACATAATCCAGTGCCATTTGAGAGCTGTAGATTGTTCCAGAAGCAAACTATTCCCTGGCAGTAGCAGTGAGGAGAAAAGCCAGTGTGGTGTGCGTGGTGCCTGGGCAGAGGAAGCTGCTACCTCTGGCTGTGCTACCAAGGTTTCAGGTGGAACAAAGACTGATGTTTGTGTTCTGCCTTTGTGCAGGTCCCTTTGCTCTGGCTTTGTGTGCCAGTAGCAGAGAAGCTGTTACAGTCTCAGACAGGACTGAGTCGATACTGCAGAGCTACTACAGACTAGGGAAATACAGGATCTAGTGTGTCTCACTGGGTTGTGGTGTACAGGGCTTGTTGTAACTTGTGTAATATCAGCTAAATGCAGCTCATGAGATCACTAAGACTGAATTACTCTTACGATGATGGATAAATACTGATCTTTGTGAAATATAGAAACTTGTGGGTGTTGATATTTATAAAACTTAGTAAACTGCTAGGAAAATATTTTAATCTCTTTATTGTGTTGAATTCTCTATAAATAATAAAATATTACCATAGTACCCCTTTTCAAAGTATCTAAAATAGTGAAGAAATTTTCTGTGTAGAGCCTGAATCTCTGTGTGGTGTTGGTGAAAGATGGGCAGCTGCTTTAACTTTCATGAGCCAGAGTCTTCCTGTGGCTTCTGCCCAGACAGTGTGCTTCAGTTTAAGTATGATCAGTGAACGTAAAGGTGTGTGACCACTGCTGCCACACATGATCAGCATTTGTACCACGCTTTGTGGATAAAGCTGTTCCCTTCCTGCTTTAGCACACCTGTGTCACATGTTTCTAATGTAGCTTCACATAATTAACAATGAGAGAAAACTCTTGCATGTGGATCAAGGATACAGTTTTGTGCATGGACACCTGGAAGCTGGGGAGAAGTAAATAGAAACATATGGATCAAGCTTGCAAACTGAGGGCTAGCTTTTAAGCTAATGTGCAGCCCTCAGCTAAAGTATTTGTCATGGAGTAATCCTGGGAAGTAGAAATGTTTTATTTTTGAGCTGCAGGTTTTTCTGAATTTAAAGAATGTCCATTTCTACACAAAAAGATGAGTAACAGGGATAAAATAATATCTTGAGTGGAACCGAACGCTAGAGAAAAGCTATCCTTTGTTCAAACAAAGTAAGGTTCCAATGTTTTTTGGGTTTAGAGAGAAAAGAGAATGTTTTTACATTTTCCTATAAGAAGTCTGTGGCCTTCTATTTTTCTTCTCAAGGTAGCTTCTTCAGATGTGAAAATTTTTCAGGTATGCCTTCAATCCTGAGCAGAACAAACTGCGTGTGCTTGTAGAGAAAAATATTAGGCTCTGCAAGTTATTTGGTCATATTCATTTTTCTTCATCAGAGCGTGAATTTAAATTTTATTTTGCTTAACTGAGAATTAAAATCTGGAAATATGTTTGTAGTACAAATTTCACTCTATGTGATTCAAGATTTTCTCTACATTGAATATTCTGCCATAAAAATATATGTGCTTTGAGGGATGAAGCAGAAAAATTGAGCAATAGTTTTATAAATATTCTTTTTAAGGTATTTTTGAAAACATGTTTATGTTAAAGCTTCTAATGAGAAGCTACCAAAATATGTCCAATACAGTGCTGTACTAATGTCATTTTGTGAAAGTAGTTTGACAAACTGAATTTCTCTGTCCTCTCCTTTTTTTTCCCTGCTCTATTCAGTTCTCTTGATTCCTCTGTGATAGTTGAGAAGTCAGGGGAAATGAGTAATTGGAAAGGCTTTAGAGGATCAAACTGGCAAACTAAGAGCTGGTTTTGATGTAAGGTACAACCTTCAGCAAGGGTAGTTAAAGCAGAGTAATTCTGGGAAACACTTGGAGAAAAACATTTCAGAATTGCAGTTCCTTCTGTGCCTCTTGCTTTGTTTGAGGCTGGCTAAATTAAAGTACTGTTGGGAATAAATTATGGAGCCTCTCCTACCAGAAAAAGCCTTTGTAAGATGTGCTTTTATTATCCTCAGTGACAGAAACTGATTGGTGTTTGTCTCCTTTTCCTAGGATTCCGAGTTTACATAAGAAATTCAGTTGTATAATGATTTATCCTTCTCTACTCTCCCTTATTTGAACTGGTGGTTTGAACACTAGCCGTGTTTGGGGAGATTTTTGGGGATCAAGCAAGGACAGAGAGCATCAATAAAAAGTACAGGTTTTATCCAGAGTTTGGAGTTTTTCAAACAGTATAAGCTTATGAAACTCAAACACAGATAAAACTTAATCTTCCCTGTGTTTATGAGTATTTAAAATTGGTTAACTCCACAGTATATATTTAAGTAATATGAAAATATAATATCCCTCCTAGAGAACAAAGATAACATCCTAATGAATGTCTAATATCCTGGGTAGTGTTCAGCATCTCACCATAATTATTAAACAGACAGAAATGGATGCCTTAGGAACCCATGGTGTGTGCCCCATACTTCACCAGATCTCACGGGCCTGTCCTGTAAGTGCTAATTAAAATGAACTTGCAATAAAAACAAACATTGCAATTAAGAGAGGTGATTCAGTGCTAGCAAGTACCTGTTAGTGTTACTTCTTGTTTATGATGGAGAGATTCTGCCGCGATCTAAAGTGGTGTCTGTGCTATCCAGCACACCTGGAGGAGCTGTGCGGGTCTTTGGACACCACAAGGAGCAGCTCACTTGATGCTTACATGTGCTTTTCCTGAAAAGGGGTGTGATTTACCTTGAGTCCAGAGATGTTGGCTGACCAAGCCGGTGCATGTGGATTGCATGTCAGTACTGATGCAGACTGAACTCTGAGGTGCTGCCTGTATGAAATGAGTTGTGTTCTCCAGCACTCAGCCTGTGTTTAAGTGGCGGTTCAGATCAATGTTTTTTGAGATGGTTTTCTCTTGTAAGCAGAGAATGAGTGAACTGCTTATGTGACAGCTTAGACACAAGTAGGAAAGGTCCTCCAACTTTCTTCCATTAATTAAAAGAAGAAACAAACCTGGACTGGTAAACATCTGACTGAAAAGAAGCATCACTCTTGTGGAGCTGTCAATGCCAAACAGAATAAATCAGGTTCTTTGTTTAAAATTAATTTTTCATCCAAATAGTTTGGAAGTTGGCCCATGCTGCTGAAGCTTATATATGTACTCTCTGTACCTCATCTAGAGTTCAGAGGTTTTTGCCCTATGGTTTTCTGAGCTTTGTAGATGTGCCTATGATTTCCTCATTAAAGTAATCCTTCCTCTGTTTATTTATAGGCATAAAAGTACCCCAGAGTTCTTATGAGAATAGGTAATGTATATGTAATATATGTGGATGTAAATGGCTGGTTAGAAGGGACTTTAGAAGATGGAGGAGCTTTTTATTCCTGGTCCTAGAGAAGGAAGACAGATACAGTGCTGGATGAAATAAATGGGTGGTCTCTACATTTTCACATTTTGTAAATACACAGTTAAGATTGTGACAGTAACAGAACTTACAAAAGTTAATATTCCCAGTTAAAAACATTTTTCTTAAATAACAGAGTCTTATGTTTATTAGTAAAACATGTGGATTGGCTGTTCCATTAGTTACCAAGGTGCATACTTAGAAAATCCTATGGAAACATGAGAAAGGTGGAAGAATTTTCTATGACTTGCTCACCATTAGTTGGGTGATGTGATCACGCAACCACAGTGATAGTAAATTTAAATTTACTGACATAAACAGGGTTTCTGTGCCACAGATAGCGATGCTAAAAATATGGTCACACTTCAGTCACAAAAACATCAAAATGCAAGAAAAGGCTTCTTGAATCAAGGAAATAATCAAGCAGTGGCACTGAATGTGTGATTTGGGATTTGGTTTGATTTTAGTACTGAGAGTTCTGCCTTTCTACTTCGGAAAGTTCTTGTGTGATCTCTCCAACAATACCAGCTGTGCTGCTCAGTTACTTCTGCTACTGATGTTTTTTTTCCCCAGGTATTATTCCCATTAATAAATCTGTCCCAAGAGAACAGGACCGAGATACCGGCTTATGGAAATACACCAGTCATTTTCAGGGATGAAGGCCAACTAAGACAAATAATTTCTGAATACACTGAACAAAAATTCTTATCTTAGTAAATATGCTAGATCTTCTTGTAGTGCTCGCTGTCATTGATTTAATAAACCAAAGAAAGACCATTTTCTTTTCCAGCAGTAAGTGAGGAGGTAACATTTTTGCTTGTGGATTCTTTAGCCTGTGAGCAGTAATGAGTATATACTCAACATTGATGGTGAGGTTTATCTGTTTTTCTTCTAAAGAGTTTAGTGGTTTAATGTATAGCTTTTCTTTACAGGGCTACCTCTTACTTCTTAACTGAAAAATTGTGCTTTTAAGAAATATGGATGCCTGGATCTTTGATTTAGTTTCATAGCTCTGTCCTCATTTTGAATATCATAGCTATTTATTACCTCTAATATTTTTCCACAAATACTAATTTTTAAAGACCAGTTCTATACTTAAAACACTTATATAAAAATTAGAGCAGTGTTTTACATGTAAGCAGTACAAACAGTTTTTTTAGTAAATGCTAATGAAACCTGAAATATTGGCTTCTTCAGCTGTGAAATAGTTCTGCATGCCAAGGTTTCGGTAGTGGGTGGACTTCAGAGGTGGCATTCCCCTGTGCTGTTTAGGGGAGGAGGTAGAGGATCAGGAATGAAGTCAAGCCTGGGAAGAAGAGGGATGGGGGAAAGGTGCTTTTAAGATTTGTTTTAAATTCTCACTATCCCACTCTGACTTGACTGGTTACAAATTAAACCCACCCAGGCTTCCATTACTAGTTAACAAAGCACAGCATTACAGTCAGTGGTTCTTGACAAACCTGACAGTTGTCTTTTTCCAACAGATTATATCATTCAATGTGCATAGAAAGGGCACACCTTAATCATTTTTAGCTACAAATTTTTAATAGCTTTCTAGCTAACTGGGAGAGAGAAGGGGAGAAGACAAGCTAATGAGGTGAGGTTGTGAATGAAGTGTGGAAGGATAGTCTGGTATAAATTCTGTCTGCTTCGTACTATAGTGAGTGGACTGAAATCCAGCACAAAAGGATTAGGAATCTCTGGGTGATGTCTCATTTGTAGTTTGCTTTTCATAGGAGACTTCAGGAGCCAAGGAAGCTGAGAATTTTATTTACTGTATGGAATGGAAGTGCTGGTGGTTTTAGGCATAATCCAAATAAATTATTATTTTTCCAGCTAAAACATGTGGCTTGTGTAGCAGGCTTCTGCTATAGCTGTTTCTGTGATATATCTGTTGCCCGTTTTACACATCCTTTTGTGGGGCAGGGGTTCTGCTATAGGAATGAGCTACTGACAAGCAAAACTTTAATGAGACATACTTAAATTTTGGGCTGCCATGCTGAGAAACTAGCCAGTAAAAATTCTCTGTAGTTACTTGCTTTTATTTTGCTGTACTGCTTCTGATACTGTGTTCTCTGCTGTGGATGATGGCACTCACCTCTTTCCAGTATAATGGCTGAGTAGGTGTAGAATATGCAGCAGTGGCAGATTCAAAAAGCATTTTCTGTAAAGCAGTGTAATAAAATATTTACAAGATTTGATGTAATGAGCTAGGCAATTATGTGTGAATTGTACTGTCTTCAGTTGGTTAGAACAGGCACCCTGCATGCATTTACAGAATCTCCTTCAGCACAGTTTCCAAACCATGCTTTGTGGAGCAAGAATATTGTTACTTTCTCTGTGAGTTTTCATTCCATCACAATACAACGAAACACAGAAATATTTACAGTTGAGCTTTGGAAAAAAGGAGGTTAAGAATTCTATTAAGCCATACAAATGAGCTTATATAAGGATATGTGCATTTTGAACCTGCAAGAGATGCAAGAACAAGTTTTTCATGTTGGAAGATTTGGGCAATTTCATATTATTCACGTGTCTTTCACCTTTCAGTGCTTTTGGTGTGAAACTGCAGGAACCTCTCACCTTCCCTGCTTAGCTGACCATCTTTGGGAAAGCCTGTTATTTGAAGCTTTTTTAAAATTTTGCTTCAGTGCTTGTATTATAAATGTGTGCAAGTACCAGCAAGTGCAATGTTTACTGTCCAATGAAGTGGCCAGTTTTCTAAGGTTGGGATAAGGGTGTCTGTTCACAGATGTGACAAGTCTGATTTTATTCTAGCAAATTACTCCATTTATTAGGCAAAGGGATGCAAATCTGGACCAACAGATAATAATCTGCTTCCTGTTTTGTATAGGAAAAGGAGAGAGAATTTGGTTCCACCCTGTATGTTCTGAGAGAGTCGTCTAACAATGCAAAAAGCAATTAACTAGTTCTGCTACAAATTTTTTTTTTGGCTATGCAATAATACTACATCCATTCATTTTGAAGTATTTTTCTGAACTAAGGAAAGGAAGGACCATAAATGTTACAACTGACACTGCTGGTTCTGATCTGGTCTTCTAATGTAAAGTTGTCCAAATACTTTAATGTCCAAACTGCTCAGTTCCAAAAGAAAATGGATTTATCTTTCATCAGACTTTGTCTGTATTGCTTTTAGTCTAACTGATTCCTAAAGAGGCTACCTAGAGCAGAGGCTAGACAGTGCCAAAGGAATAAAGTAGGTATTTATTAAAGGCCTTCAAAGGATACACCTTGGGCAGTACAATAGCCTGGCCATGGCTCCACCCAAGATGGACGGCGTGTCACGAGTTTTCACACTTTTATGGGTTTTGGTCCAGTTACACATTGGGGTTAATTGTCCAATTACAGCTTCAGGTTATCAAGTCCCTTCCTCCCATTTTGCTCTCCTCAATTCACTGTTGTTTGCACTTCTTGGGCCCCAAGCTGCAACGGTGTCCTTGGTTCTCAGGCTGGAAAAGGATTGTTCTGTCTAACTGAACTGTGAAGAGAAATTGCTAACTCTTTATATGGAGTTCAGAGTCACACACCAATGCAGTACAGAATCTGGAAAACATGAAAGCCAAAACCTAAGGCATCATAACAGTGTAATCTTCTCAATGCAGACAGTGAAATGCTTTCATCTTCCCGTTAGCCACTTGGCGTTGCTTTCTGAAGTTACAATCAGCTGCCTTATTTGAAGAAATTATTGCAGCCACTGAATTCTTTTTGTGCATGGGAATTTTACCTGAATAACTAGTCTGCATTGTCTCTGACTGTTTTGGGTTGTGTAGAAGGGATGCATATGCAAGCATGTTTATTAAGAGTATTGTGTCTAGCCTTATTTATAAATGAAAAAGGGAAATCCAGTAACCTGAGAGATGCTGTCATATTTTTCAGTTCTAGAATGATCGATTAATGTGCAATTAGTATTAACTGGACATCTTAACTGGAGTTTGATCCCTTTGACTGTTAGACTTACCTCTGCACATTGATGTCTTTCTCTTCTGTGGCCTCACTTAATGGGAACAAAGCTGTGAAGCAGTAGTCTTTGGGGATATGTATTAGGGAAGTACTGACCTTAATTTATACTCTTCAAATGCTTATTTGTAGAGTCTGATTAGCTCAAAACTTGAGTGTCTTTGATTTGCAATGTATGCATTTACAATTAAAAAGTGGGGAGTGAGGGCTGATGACAGACCGCTTTTGCATAATCGTTTACCTGAAAAGAAAGAAGGTAAATTTGTCTGTGAAACCATAGAAATTGGATGTACTGACATATCCTACTGGCCAATTTGAATTCCCCACTATGCTTGAAAGAGTTGGTGAATGCTCCAAAAATAATGAGAAGTGTTTATAGAAATTTACTCCGGCTTTGATCCATGCTCTGGAAGAACTGTGCACACCTTCAAGAAAATGTATTCATTTCTTTTTGAAGTCTCATTGATTTTTAAATGAGAACCTGGAAAGTGGTGGAGAAGCAAAACTTACTCTTCATGAAAGTGAGGAACGACTAAATAGTGTTACTAACTTTAGACAGTGAGGAGGTACAGGCTGAAGGGAATTTGCTTTTTACTGCCTGTGGTTTTTTTTGTCTCACACAATCTTATGTCTGTAAGATATGCAAAAGCATTAGCAGTGATAAGCAGGTTCTTCAACCCCAAAGAGGGGCAAGAAATTAAAAATGTAATGACAAGATTTGCTGAATAGTCAAGTGATTCATGGATCCTGCTGATTTTTGAAGCCTTTTGCAGTAAAGTAGAAAATAGGCAACAGCCTTTGGGCATTATTAACTTTGACTTATTTTCATATGTACTACAAACAGATAAACTGATTTTTTTTTTTCACTTTAAGTAGGAGCCATGGCACATCTATTTCTCCCTAAACTCAATGGAAATGTGAATATAATTTAAAAAGCTGCTAAAAAAAGTTAAATTGTTCTGGAATGGAGAATGCACTATGTGCTGTGATTGCCGAGTCTAATGGAAGCCCTTTAGTATTGTCTTTTACTTTTTTCAAAATCATTACAGAATTTCTTTGTACAAACAATATTTAAAAATCCATCAAATTCTGGTTTACAAAGCATCCATGGAAAACAAGGTCGTTTATCATGTTGGCATAGGCTGTTCCTACTTAAATGCTTGCTTAAGAAGTATATGTGAAAGCAGTGACACCTGCTTTTGGCCATCGGCAAAAATTGAGGTTTTCTGCCATGTGGTGTGGTTGCAGGAGGCAACAAGCAGTGTAGTCAGTCACTGGATTACAAACTATTCACAAAGCCAATTAATTCATCATCTTGTCTCTAGTCCAGTGAGTGAAACTTACCTGAAGTTTCACTCCTTTTGATCATTATTTTTTCTACATAAGATGGTATAGCCTTTTATTCAAATAGGGTCATAAAGAAATCAGGTAGACACATTGGTACCTGAGGACTGATACATGTTGCAAGAATCAAGCTGTAGAAGTGCTGATACAAAGTTTGTGATGACTAACAGTGATATTGCTGTACATCTTTATTAATAGTTGTGTCATTGAAAGCATTAATTGAATTACAGCCTGAGAATGCTTGTGACATTTGACTGCTTATTTGTCAGTCTGCTTCTAGTAGGCAGGGTGTGTTTTCTAGATGTCATATGAAGCTTTTTGCAAAGCTTTGTGCATAGATGCACCGTGGGCCTGCCTCATGTTTGGCAGGTTCTAAATATTTTCTTCTGGTCCAGTAGAGAGGGGCAGCAAATCTACCAGCTCTCCACACGTCCAAAGCAGTGGGACAATCCCCTACACTCAGCTCTGAGCACCCCTGTGCTGACTAGAGTGGGTTCAAGTCCTCCTTGGGCCCCATGTGTTTTTAAGAATGCACTGACATCACAGCTGAAAGTGGTGTTCTCATACAATTAACAGTGCTACTACTAATGGCTGTGACTTCAGGCAAGCACACACAAATGCAATGGTTTGCCATCATTATGTTCTGAGATAATTTTTGTCAGTATCAATTTTTTTCTTTGTACTCTACTCTAATGTTGTCCATGTTTTTTACAGATTTCCATTTGCTAAATGCAACCAAATGTTATCTTATTTAAAATATTGCAATTCCCCAGTGTGATCGACTTCCTCATAATTTTTGTTCTGCATTTATGAAAGAAGGTACATGAAATGAATTCTGTCATTTTTTTCCTGTTAGACAATGCTATCTTAGATCACATAAAGCTTTTTCTTGGGCAGAGAGTGAAGCCAAGCTCTCTGAAATGATCTCAAAAGATAAAATTGAACGCTTTTCTGAGTCAGTGTCTTTGAAGTCTGCCTTAGAGAATAATATGTTATACTGTGGGGTTGTGGGGATTTGTTTGTTTTCTTTGGTGGCAGAATCTGTGTTGTGTTGTTAAAATGCTGTGGCTAATGAGATCCAGAGGTCTGTCTGTGCTGCTGACAAATGTGAGTGTAAACATAACCTGGCTCAGGTTTCAAGTACAACCTGGCAGAGCAGTTTCAGGCTCTCTGTTGGGGCAAATTCCCACTTGAGTCATGGCTCAGAAACTTGGTGTCTGTAGCAAATTCCATGCTATTGCAATTCACCTGCAGCTGCTGTGTTAGGAACTGGAGATCTGCAAAAGTGACCTGGCCAAGATCCTGCCACCCTTTCTCAGTTCTGCTGAAACTTAATTGGAGTTAATGCTTTTTTGGTTGCTTTTTTGTTTTGCCTGACAAATCAGGTGACTTAGAACCGCAGCATATTATCCCCATGAGGCCTTAATAAAAAAGGCAAAAAAGTTAGAGGATGCTTGCAAAGAATAAAAAATGTCTGTCCGGGACAAAGCTAAGAAAGCATATTTTAAAAAATCTCCAGGACTGTGTGAGTCTGAAGGTTGTGAGGAAGGACAGGGTTATTTGTAGGCATGGCAAACTGAATATGTCCCAACGCTTCAACTGAAAGGATTTGGTGCCATGAGGATGTAAGTGCACCACTGGAAGGATTCTCTTTCCGAGGCGTTTTATCTACTCCTTCAAAACCCATGCATTTATTGACATATTTTGTTAGAACAAATAAGCCAACATTACTTTAACAATGAGCAGAACCTGCCATGCAAAGTGTGGATACTTCCCTGCTGGAAAGATAATTCTCCAATTAGCCTCCAACCATTCAGTGCTTGAAAATTTGTGGATGCAAATAATTTTCAGATTATTTAAGTCACTTAAAAATAAAATAAAGGATTCCTGTGGAGCTGGTAGAACTCATTTATAGCTGGGGTGTTTCTGACTCCAGATCACATCTGGCAGGAAGAAAATGTATTAATTCTCCTTATTATCTTACAGTGTGTGTCAGACTGATGAAAGAAACACATGTAGAGGTAATTCTTTCCAGTATTGAAATGTGCATGTTTTATTGGAAGAAGAGTGACAGAGAGAGGCAGGGATCAGGAAAAAAAATTATAAAATGGCCTCTTACGTTTTCCATTCCTCTTCTCCTCAAAACCTCGATAGATGGGGGTAGTGGCTGTCATTTGGGTCTCTTGCACAGTGACCATGCCTTTTAGATCAGGAATTGTGCTCCTTTGTCTCCCTCTCATGGAGAAGCCACCTGTCATACCCACAGCCTGCTCAAGCAGTAGTAGCTTCTTTACTTTTTTAACTTCAGAGCTTGGGATTAGTTTTTGCAAAATCTACTCTGGCCCGACTCTCGAGTTAGTGTTTAGTGGCTTATACAACAATGAAACTTTCTTCCTGTCACTTAGTCTCTGCTTTACCACACAAAGTGTTGAGGTTCTTGGCAGCCTAGGTTTTGAGTGGCTGTTAAATCCAATGCAGCTTGAATTTCAATTGTTCCTGATCAACAAGGAAGCCAGCTGGACTTGCCAGTGGGCTCACGTTGCCTACTACTGTGCCTTGGCAGTCCCATTTCAGATTAGAACCAGCCTTTGTGTCAGTTCTGGGCACAGGGTGTCAGCCTGCCAAAATCATGATTGCCTGAGGTCAGAACAGCCCCAGGAAGATAGCTGTTGATGAGTAAAGCTGTTTTCCTTGTATTTTTATGGGGAAGGATGTCTTATGCCACCTGATAACTTCTTGTTACTCTTGCTGATAACGTCTTTGTGCTCAGTTTGAGGGCTTGTAATGTAGGTGCTCAGTTTTAAAACTATTCCATGATCATTGTCTCTCTCCTTTTATTATCAAGCCAAAGTGGTTATGCCTGTCCTAAAGTTGGCAAAGGCAGGTGTTGCTCAATATAAGAATTATGAGTGGTGTTACTGTAAGAAGGCTTCTAACCAAATACATCTTTTCTGATAAAAAAATTCCCTCTACTGAATTGCTTGTAGATTCCTAATTGCTTTTATATAATGAAACATTAAAAGAAATTTGATGTAGTAAAACCAGATATAGCCTTATTAAATTAGAAGACTTGAACATTCATTATAATGATATTTAAATTGTGTTTATGATCTTAAAACAACTGTGTATGTGATTGAGAGATGGATGTTTGCAATATTAGATAATGGCAGTATTAGATCAAAGCTCTTTGTCTCTTTCAACTACCCTGTGCAGCACTGCTGAATTTTCAATTACCTTAGTAGCATGTTGGTAGAGTTGAGTGTGCTGCCTCCTCAGTACTTCACCTGCTCCTGCAGTTCCATGTCATCTGCAGTGCGAGGGAGCTCAGTTGCTCAAAGGGAATAGAATGGACATTGTTTACTGAGGAAGAATCAATTTCCAGTTGCATTGTAGTTTTCAGGAATGGCAGCTTGTAAAACCATCAGTCTTGTTTCCTGGTAGGTTCAGATAGTTATTTGCTCCTACCTAGTTGTGGAGAAGTGTACAGAACTCCTTCTCATAGTGTCATGCTCTGGTTTTGCTTCATTCATTTGCAGGATTGTGTTTTATCATCTCAGGTGAGAGAAGGAACAAGCCCACCTTGGATTTTTTGCACAATAAGGAATATTGTTGTGGTCCGAAGTTAATACCTTAAAATTGCTTCATGATGTTCTGCTTTAGTAAAGATTTCTTGTTTTATGTGCTGTCCTCAGCCAATAGAGTGAAAAGTCTCCATTTTCTTCAGCTCTTGTTTTTAAGCTTTCTGCCAGAAATGTCTATATGTTCTAGCTTTTATTCACTGTAATGAGTGATTATAATGAATATGGCTGCAAGCAAAAGGAATCCACTTTCATCCAACCACCTTTCTTTTAATCTTACCACAGCATGTAGCCTAAAGATTATAGCTAGATGAAAGTTTCATGTTACAGGCTTCATAAACGCAGTATAAGTACTTTAAGTCTCTAAATTCTGCAGTAAATACGAGGCAAAGGGTTTTCTGTGGCCTTTTGTATGTTCCCTGTGACAAACCTCTAAGCTGCTTCTAGGTAATGTTTGACTTCTTTTTAGATATGCTTCTTTTGAGTCTCTTTTGAAATCTGTTAAGAATATGAGCTGGAAGAGATCTTAAGGGGTGATTTGCTCTTTATGTCCCCATGAGAAATCATTTCAGCAGTGATTTTGTTTTATTTAGTGACAATCAAATATAACCTTTATTTCCAGCATGATAAAATTCCTAATCTCTAAAGCTTCAAATATTTGTACGAAGATGCCTTCAAGACTAAGTGACCTCTCCATTCTGTCTTGCAATGGGAGTAGTTTCTACCCTTGATCTCATAGCACAAGGGAGGCTTCCAGAAACAAGTTCCACTGAAAAGGGCTTGTAATTGTAAAGAGCTTCATGTTTTTACACTTTTTTGTCCTTTAAAGTGTGTTGGTTCTGGGTTCATTACTCCAGATATGTCACCTAAACATTTTTTTCTGTGGTAATTGTATGATACATCAAGGCACTCTTGAATTTGTTGTGTTTAGATATAATGGGTAAGGGTTGCGAATTATAAATCTTGGAATGTATGAAGTAAGTCACAAGGAAGAGTATTTCCCAGAAGTTTTTTTCACGTAAAATAGAGTTGTGCCTAGCAGAGTTTGGTAATTTAGTCCTCCTTTGGAATCGGTGGCTACAATCATTAGGAAAACAATGCAAAAATTCTGTTTGCACGTACTTGTGCAAATAGCGCAAAAAGGATTAGTTTTGAAACGAAGAATGCAGCACTAAGGTATATGTTGAACAAAAATTCTAGAAAATGAAGCAGGGAATAATTAGGTTCGAGTTTTGGCTCTTTGTAGAGCTGATTAAAAACAAACCAATCCATTTGGCATGATCCATGAATTCCTTGCTTCTTCTGTGGATCAGTCAAGTTTTGCACTCTAAATACAGTAAGAAACACTGTTGAAATGACACCTTTCTGCTAACACAAATGATTTGATGTCTGTGTGTGTGTGTGCCCCCACAGGTACACCCACATAAATCTCTGTTCACCTGTCACGGCAGAAATTCAGCCTAGCTCTGGGACTGGAGAGTGTCCTGGTGTTGCCTCGCTCTTCCTTTGAGGACACTTGCTACACTTCAGTGATTTTAGAATTAGTGTTGAGGCGACTCATCACCCTGTGTCACTTGGGGGACATTCAGCACCTAGCAGTGTGGCTTCCAGAAGTTCCCATGGGAGCAGTTTGTTACCCTGAAGTCACTGAGTCTGGGAATTAAAGTGTTCAGCAAAGCTTGTAGGGCATTTGGCTTACAGAAACCCTGATCTGAAATGTGGTACAAGCTGCTGTTGCTGGTCTGAAAGGGGGAAATGAAGCTATTGTAACAGCAAAGCATGGCTGGATTGCTAGTGGTTTTAAAACACATTTTGTGAATGTGCACATTTTATGAATGTGCCTGTTTCACAAAAATCATGTGACTCCTAACTTGTCAAACTTTTGAAAAGTAATTTGAAATTTTGATTTTTCCATATGTTAGTTTAGAAGACTGTTATTATTATTATGCATAGTGTTATAAAATATTAATTGGTGTTGCCATTTCTACGTAGGCTTTCAAAGAGACAAATGTTAAGAAAAAATGTGTTTTACTTTAGAAATACTTGCTGTAAATCACATGATGTAGAGTATAATATAGTTTCAGGGGATCATGGATAATCTATATCCCAGTTAATGCATTCTTATTAGATGCTTTGAGCTTATTACCTTATAAATTTTACATTATATTTTTTTTTATTTTGCGCTGATGAGGGTATGCAGCAAAGGCAGTTAACGTCTTTTGAAATTCATCAGGATTGGTATTGAAAGTAATCCAGATCCACATGATAGATGTTGATGATAATCTAGATGGCATGAACACAGAAAGGTTTTTTGAGTATCTCATCATATTTGTCTTGAGGGAATTAAGTGATGTAGAAGGTTTGCAGGTCTTTAACATGTCCGAAACAGGTCACATAATTACTAGCATTTATCTTTGGGGATGTGTCTGCCAGGAAATTTTTAGTTCGTGTGGAATGATTTGTAGATACAGTTTTGAACTTCTCACCAATTTCTGGAATTTATTCAGTGGGAATTCCATGTAGAAGATCCATAGAGAACCTATTCTATCCATAACAGTGGGACTGTAAGTTTGTAAGTTTCATATCCCATGACAAAGTGAATAGCTACTTCAGAGATCCGTTGGTTTTATTTTTGTGGTTTTTTTTTTTTGGTTTTTTTTTTTACCATAAATTCAGTGTCTGGAAAATGCAGCAAGACCATATAGAAAGACGTGGATTAGAAAGGTGTGTGATAAACATTCAAGATGAAACAGTGTAGCTGAAAAGATGATGTAAGAGGGAGATTAGGTATGGCACTAGTATAAGTTCTAGTCTTTTACAATTTATCTTGTTGGACATTGATGATGTTGCCTACATAGACTAAATTGGCACAAATAAACTCAAGATTTTCTGTAAATTTAGGGCGGGTATGGGGGACTTCTTTGCATGTATGGAAGCCTTTTTAAAGGAAAAAAAATAGTGTGGGAGATGGACAAGGGAGAGGTGTGTTCTTTTCAGCCAGGAGAATCACAAAACACACCAAAAATCTATGGTTTGGCAAGACTTGTTCCTTAATTTTCCAATTAAGGAGAAGCTGGAGGAGAAAAAAGAATGCAGTCACATGAGCCAAATGCGATCATTTGAACCCCACTAGGTTTGTCTGAAGCTATGATGAACTGTCTCATTCTTACATTTCCTTTAAGAATGTTCAAGTGCATTTTTTTGGCCTTTGAGAGAAAATTAGTTTTGGTTTTGATTGTAAATCATAAGATCTTTGCCTCCTCGTGATTAATGAGATTAACTGCTTGAATGACTGCTTAATTTAGTGATCAGAGTTTTAGAGAACTGCTTTGAGAGCATTGGTAAGTGAACTTGTTCACAGTGTGAGAGGTATTTAAAATAACAGCAGTAGCTTGAGAAAGACTGCTCTCCACGTAAAGGATGTAACATTGCTAATAAAAGTCAGTGTGTGTGGAGAAACTGGAGCTGTACTGTGTCACCGTGCTTTATTTCGAGCAGCCAGTTATAACTCAGGTTAATTGCCATTAAAAGCCAATTTTGCCGTTGCAGTCAGTGATGATCGTCATATTTTATCAATTCTGCAATCTCTGGAGGCAGCAGGAAGTTAAGGCAGGAAGTTCTGCCATGCCCTTTGAGAAGCTGTTTCCAGGTGCAGGTCTTTGGACGGTCTGAGTGGACTCTGATTTGCACACATTTGGTTCTCTTGCCGGTCTGTGGGCTCACCCAGTAGCAAGGCTGAGCAAATCTCCGGAGGCGCAGATGGGGAACAGCTCTATTGCTGCTCTATCATCTTGGCCCTCTTCTGCTTCTTGAGTTCTCTACAACTGGGTGGGTTAATTTATTACTTTCCCATCTTGTGTCTTTTTCTTTGGCTGAATTGCCCTTAGTAAAATATCCTTACATTCCACCCGTCCTTGAAAGTTGTGTGTTCATTTGTGTTTGAAAGGGGTTGTTCAGAGCAGCCAACAGACCGCTTGTGTCACAGATTTGTGTTCCTGTCCAGTCTCAGCAGAAATGTACATCTGTGCAGGACTGTAGGTCTCAGGAGCTGCGGCATGTTTCTGTCATGGCCAACTTTTGCCACTTCCTGGCATGTTTTGGGAGCTGGTCCAGGGATGTCGAGTGGCTCTGGACTTCTGCACTTGGTTTCTAAATGTCTTATGCATGGTGTGATCAGTTTGGCAGGGGTAAAGAAACAGGTTTAATGACTGTGCTTGTATGAATTGCCATGGATTTTGGCTCTCTTCCAGAAGTTATATCAGTTGTGTATCGGTCAATGCTCAATTATCGATAGATTTATACTGGGTTTAATAAGACATTTAAGTGAAAATGCTGTAAATCCTTCATTTCTTTTGCTTGGACAAACTGTAAATAAGCAGCTTGCAGCTTAATGTTGTTTAGTGAAGGCTATCAAGCAGATTTTCTCCCTGTCACGTGAATGAATAACTGATATTACACAGTATTTGTTATTATTTGGTTGGTTTGTTCCTGATTTATTACCTGTGCAATGGTAGATAAATGCTCTCATAAAGAGCAGAGTGTAAATAAAAATACCTAACTCAAAACAGTGGTTTCATTTGTGTTACCTGGTTATGGCAGTGTTGCATTTTTGACTGCGTCATAGAGTTGCCAAAAAATTTTGGTAAGAAACAGGAAAGCAGTAAGTCTTTAAATATAATAATCAAAATCCTGCAGTCCTAAGAACTTCTGCCACATATCTTACTGGTATTTGCCTCTTCTGCTTGTTCCCTCATGCGTATCATGAGGGCTGTATAATCAGTTTTGTTTACATCTTAAAAATAAGTGAAATACGGTTGTCTCACTTTTCCTAATGCCTCTTTTGAATGTGAATGTTGTCTAATGATGTGTTTCTACTCTTCTAAGAGCCAGGTGAGTTAATCTGAAAAATTCACCAGCAGCCCAGAGCAGTGAGTGTTGTAATTGCCCACCTGGTGTGCCAGATATGCCTTCATTTAATAGAAAACTTCAGAAGCTCAGCGAGTTTAATTAAAGTGTATGTGAGAAAAAAAAGTGAGATTGAAAAGGCAGAAGTGGAGGGGAAAAAAACCCAGAAGATATACAGGGAACTGCTAAAAACTGCTACCATGTTTCAGGAAAGCATTTTCAGGTGAGTTCTTGAGCATCGGCACAGGACACACCTTAGCTGCAGAGCAGGACTACAAACAGCCATGTCCTGGGTCAAACACAGAGACAGGATCTAAAACAAGTTATCAAGCTGGAAGCACTTGGAACCAAAGCCTGAAGATACTGGTTAGAGCTCAGAGACACAGGAGAAGAATGCTCATTTGTACTGCAAACATGAATCTTTGCAGTGGGTAGATAGTTCTTTGGTGAAATGGGCAACATCCTTGTTCTGTGAGCTCTTGGGTCACTCTTCTCTGGTCACTCGGGCAAACTGAAGTTTGGTCACGTGATTTTATTTCTGTATATATGTTCTACAGAAGATTCTTAAATGATACTTCATGTAATCCAGTGGTGACTTGCTGATATGGACAGAAAAGGCTAATATAAAATTTATTAAGTACAAAGAATTAATAATTGAAAGTTGCCATTCAGAATCTCAGTTTTCACTGTGATATGGAGCTAAAGTTGTAGCAGGAAGAAATGCCAATTCATCCAATTTGTCTGTGAAATAGTAATTCGAATTATGTGGAAATTTTCCATGGTTTTAGTATGAATACTGAGATAAGATATCAATTTGGCTCAAAATCCTGTGATAGATGCCCTCTTCAGCTTGTGTTTGAGAAGGAAAGCAGGAAAGAGCAAAAAAAAAAAAAAAAGAAGCAACAGGATTTAAAATAGATAAACACCAAACTGAGGGGAAAAAAGTTATGAATAAATAAATAAATTTTTGATGGTTTTTGAAGATAACACTGGGGTCAGGAGAAAACTACCACTTCACATAGCAAAACACTAAATCCAAACATATGCATGTGGTTAAGTCTGTATTTAGACAATTAAATGCACTTTCTTTGTGTACTTCATATATGAAAATCTGAGTACAGCTCCCAATAAAATCATCAGTGAGGTGTGGCATGGGCTGCACATTGAAGTGATGCTCTAGGCATGGCTTCTGCATCTGCTGCAGTGTTATTCATTGCTCTTTGCTATGAAGGACAGAGTCAGGCAAATTTTTTTAAACAATTTATAAGGTTATAAATAATTATGCTTTCATTTCTTTGTACGAATTTTTTTTTTAGCTGGTTTGTGTATTTTAAACTATGATAATAATGGTAGAATCTGGCCATGGGTACTGTGTTCTGTTAGATGGAACGCCATAGAAATTAATATAGTGGGATATTTTAAATTTGTATTCAGATTTTTACTTTTTTTTTTGTCTCTAAACAACTTGTACAGAGTTCTTTATGGTGTTTGTTGTGATAGCAGTGGTGATTTATCATGATCTTTCAAATTTTCTCCAGTGTTGTGTAGTCATGAATAGCTATGAAAGCATTTTATGTAATGATAGTGAATTTCCTCAATTGCTCTAAGACATGGAGCTGAATAACATGTGCTGAAATAGCTTTATTTACTGACAAATTCTCTTTGAGATTTGTGGGGAAAAAAGTGAATGTCTCCTTGCCATAGATATGTAGTTTTTAAAAAGGAATATTTCTTAGGCAAAAATTAGGAATTAGGCCAAACAAGTCCATATTGCTTCAAAATGCTTTCTTAAACCACACATGCATTTATCTCTTTCTAAATGCAAATATATCAATTATTGGACCCCTTTACAAGGACACTGCAGAAATGGTTGATGTCAGTATTTGCTTGGGCATAGGCTACTCAGCCACCTTTATTTCTGTTCCTAGCTCTTGGTTTTGTTGCTGCTAATCCTCTGCTGAAAATCTCATAAATTGTGGGTAAAGCACTTTACCATTTCTTTCCAGTTAGACATGGTTAAGTCTTGACCTGAGGAGAGCTGAATATGAACTGAAAGAGCTGGTATATATAAAAAAATATTATCTTCCCAAAGTCTTTGTTTCCTCAGTTTTCCATCTATTTTTTAGCAATGCAGCAAGAACCACACAGAGAGGTTATTATCTACCTCTGAAGGGAAAAGCTGCCTTTGGGTACAGCCCAGGTGTGGTTTAGCCTTGTTTGAGCTGATTACTGGCATGGCCATAGGCACAGATATCTCTCCTTTGTCTCCAGCTGTTAATGTGTCCTTTTCATCATGTTCCTCAGTTTTGTAATTTCATCCATTTTCTCTGAGTTCAGTTTCTTTTTTTTGCAGGGGGATTTAATTTTGTTCTCCTCAACCTTTGTAGTATATTATTATTTGTTGGCATTGGTGAGACTCCTTCTGGTTTTTTATCACTTGTGGAATTGGTACCTGGTTTGTTTTACTTGATGAGATACTTGAAGTAATGAAGTGAGGTTTAAGTCATCTACAGTTCTTACCTAACCCTCGACATTTTTGTTCAACAATGTAATAGACTTTTTGTCGGATGGCTTCTCTGCAGTGGTGAGGAAATTTATAGATAATGAGAAAACAGGAAGTCTGTTCTTTCCATGGGTCTGCATGGTTTGAAGTAATAAATCATATAGCCTGAAAGATTTGATGTTTAATTCTTGATATGCCTGCAATAGGGAACTCAAATATTCCTCCCAGATCCCTCAGTAGGACTGATGCAGTTTTATATTACTCTGTAATTTTGCTATTCCATAAAGGCTTGTCTGATTTCATCTTCTTTCTCTCTTTTGACCCGAAGTGAGATTTGAAGGCTGCTCAGGCAGTCTGTGGAGGTGAAGCATTCTCAGTATTGTACATCATGGCTTGCCAGGTGCTGGATGTTACACTAATTTTCTGACTTTTAAGGGGTTTACGGCTTCAAAAAAGTGAGTTGTATAGTGAATTTTAGATGCTAATTTACTTGTTCTAATTGAGCACCAGGATTTCTGCTGCAAATCTTTATCTAAAGATAATGTATTTATGTCAATTATCTGGCAAAGGCTGGATACATATTCTTGAACTTGCATGCAAGCAGCACCATTAATTATCAGCTATCACTGAACAGAGTCCTGAGCTCGTGTTGTCTGTTGGTGTCAATTCAGGTGAGTGAAATCACATGATAAATAGTAATAAGTAGAATAAAACAGAAGCAGTAGTAACCTAATGGCACACTTCACGTGTCAAATTGAGCATTTTTATGGCCAAACAAGCATTTAATTTTTGTAATAACAGATGATTTGTGAAGCTGATGCTTCTTTGAAAGGAAGAGAGATGAGTAGATTTTTGACAAGCTGTACTTGCTGTCTGGTTACAAAAGCCATGTTTTCCTTTGTTGCTGTTACAGTGCCAGCAGGAGGGAAGAGATTACTGCCTTTTGTTAGAGCTGGTTGCAAATTGTACTCCTGTTATGCTCAGAAAAAGCCATTCCTCTAGAGCCTAATGTTTCATTAAATTATACTGGGTTTTGATGGGGAGGAAGGACAATGAAGAACACTTTTTTAAAAGCTTTAAAAGGGTGTGCTTCAACATTTATGAGAAGAAGTTTGGGTGTTCGGTGTTTAAAAAAGCAAGAAGTGCTATTGAATTGACAAGCTTATTAGGGACTTGCAGTGATTTTTTTTTTTGGTAGTTTTTTTTGGTTTTGTTGTTTTGATTTTTGTGGGTTTTTTTTTTCCCTGAATATTGAGTTTTCTGGTTATCTTTAAGAGAGTTTAGACACTTTTCCAAGTGAACAGGGTGGGGAAAAAAAAAAAGCTGATTTTCAAAGAGAACTGCAGAGTAATTTCTGCTAATTCACTTTATACAATGATGCTAAGATAATAAGGTTGCAGATAAGGTATCACATTCTCATTTGGTGCAAGCAAGCACTGCATAATGCATTCTCCAAGTTACAGATTCAATCCAAGCCTAAAGCCTAGAGAATAGGGTAAGTTTCCTGTTTCTTAAATTCTTTTTGATCTTGACCATGGGCATATTTCAGCAGCAATAAATGATTATTCAGTTTGATTTTTGTTAACTTCTATGTTGGGGTATTTTAGTTCTTGCTTCTGAACCACTGGGTTTCAATTTTACTTCCCCTGTTAACCCTTCTGAGAGTGTGACACAGAGACAGTTTTAAAATCTAGCTCAAAGTTAAATGGAATATTTGTGGCAAAATCATGTCTCTTACCTTCTGATGTCATTTGTGGGCATAAAAAAGTCCTATCATTAGAGGAAAAATCTGCTGTTCCTGTGTAGAAGTGCTGCCTTATGAATGATGCATGAGATTATGTAGCAGAGTCTATTTATTTTCTTTAAAAAAAAAAAGTTATGAACAGAGCAAGCACTAGAAAAATAAGATTTATATACTGCAGGTTAAAATACTTACCTGCATTTCATTTTTTTTTAATGTGTTTTGTTTTTATGTGGGCAAATTTTCCCTGAATTTTCAGTTGGTGCAGAGAGAAATGGAGTATCTGCACAGCTCAGAACACCATTGCAAACAAATATAGTAGAAGTAGCTGATAAAATGGGCTTATAAGGAAAAAAGCTTAGCACTGTTGTAGGGAAGAAAAAGGTTATTCTTTTTCAGGGGAACCACATTGCTTTACTTTGCTTTTGCTTTATCAGAGGAGCATGTGGAGTGACAGACCAATAAGATGAGAACGAATGTGGTCCCTGTGTTACTTGAGACACCCGTGCAGGCACAGCAGCCAAGTCTTTTTGATATGGAAAAAAGCACATTTCCTCTCTCAGCGAGCTTTCCAGTTGGCCTCAGAAATTCCCACTCGAATGGAGAAGTTGCAAGATTGAAGATAAGACCTGGAGGGTTGAGGGAACAGACTTGCAGGAGAAGGTCCTGTTGACTGTTTAGCAGCCCAGGTCCCTCTTGGCAGCTCGTTTGACACCCGGCGCTGTGTAAAGCCCTTCCTTTGGTTCAGGAAGGCAGAAACATCATCCCTTCCCTTGAACTGCTCACAGCAGCCTTCTCCTGCATTTCCTGCTGTTGCCTTGAGTGAGAGCAAGAGTTTGCAGTGCTCTTCTCCTCCTGCTCAGTTATGGGCGGGTACTCTTGCAGAACTGGCAGCCCCGCCTCTCAGTCACAAGCACTTACATAAGAATTTCATACTTTGAAAATAAAGCAGTAGACAAAGTGTAAAATACAAAACATGTACACAGATAAAAACAGTAGAAGTTAAAGATACTTGAAAAGCTGACTTCACTATTCTTGTCAATCTGTGTATGTGCTCACTTTCAGTATAGGAAAGGAGATTGTTCTAGAAAAACACTTTTATACTTTTTTAACTACTATATTTTAAGCTGAAGACAGATGTTACTGTTTCTATGGCATAGAAAACAAATACAGAGCAAAGTGCTAGGATAAGTACTACAAGGAGCAGTAACCACCTGACATTTGTCATCCTGATTTCCCTTAACACAGCAGTTTTTTCTGAAGAGATCCATCTGATGATACTGCATCAAAATAATGAATTTTTTTTTCCTATTTTAAACTCCTCCTTCTGTTTGGAGAGGGTATTCTAGTCCTAGTAACCAAAGTAGTAAATATGGTATAAGTGAAATGACTTGCAGGTGGGTATGAGACTGATTGATTGGAAAAACACTATAGCATAGTTCTTAACTTGTTATCAGAATTGAAGTATTACTAAAATTAGAGATCTAACCAGGCTCCAGTATTATTTGTGGTATCTAATAGCAGGGCTGGATGGTGTGCTGTAGAAGACAGGACCACAGTTCAAAAGGGTACACACACCTTAGAGAAATGGCTGGAGAGAAATTGTATGTCCATCTTCAGATAGAGATTGGAGAGCAACAAGCTGGGCAACAGCTCTGTGGGAGCCTAGAACTTTAGAGTGGTAACAACATCACAATAATGTCTGTCTGAAAAAAAATATAGACAAACATTTATCAAAAATAACGTGAGTATTGTTGAATTTCTTGGGGGAAAAGTGCATTGCTTGTCATCTGGTGCTTCTTTCAAGGTCTTATTCTTATCAATGTCTGACTGAAATCCTTTCAGCTTAAAGTTATCTGGGAATACACTACAGCACTGTGGGCAAGCCCACAGAAAAGAAGGAACTATATATTTGTAATTATGTTTTAACACACGTTGCTGGGACAATGTCTGGGAAGATTTGAAATTTAGTAATATTAGTAGATTGTTGGGGTTTTATTGCTGCTGTTAGCATGTACTTGAAAATACAAAAGTAATCACTTGAACAGGATGAAGGTATATACTTCCTACTTTTACTGAGATTGTTCCAATCAAATTTTTGAACCTTGCACTGAGAGCCAGGTTTGCATATTTCAACCCTTTTTGGCATTTTCCCTTTGCTTTTCAGCTACAAAAGCTTTTATTTTAACATAGTGTAGCACTTCTTTTTGACCCAGTTTTTTTTTTAATTCGTATTTAAAAACGTTAGTGGAATTACAAGATTAAAAGCACTTTGAATTGCTTTTAGTTCAGCAGTACAGTAAAAGCACCAGCGTCCTAGGAGTCACTTCAGAGATTAGAAAAACATTGTTAGCCTGAAAAAATTCTTCAATTTTCAGAGTGATTTTGAATAAATCTGCCTGCTTTTGATAAAGCCATCCCTCACCAGCCCCTGTCAGATTGTCAGTGCTGATAGTGTGGAGCCAGATATCTCCCTGTATTGTCCTGCCCCTGTATCTCCATCCTCATCAGTATTGACCTTTTTCTGGAGGAGCCATATCTCACAGACAACACTCTCCTGCTGTGTTTTGTGTTTTTAACAGATATGTCTTGGATTACACTGGCAGCACAGACTCCTCTAATTTGTCACCTGCTCTGTGCTGTTCTTTCTGCTGGGTCACAACAGGCAAAATGTGACTGTGAAGTCCCTGTGCTGCTGCCTCTCTTTTGCACACATTTGCCTTTTCCACTGCTCCAACATTGCTGTCTCAGAACTTCAGAGCCAGCAGGGTGAGAGCTCTGGATCTCTGCAGCAACCACAGTAAAAGTAAACAGGAAAAACCGCCAAGCATGGAAGCCAAACCCTTTCATGTCCTACGTCAAATTAACAGTAATTGTAGATACGTGGGCTCAAGGAATAAATAGTGCTGCACAACAGCACTGGAAACAAAGAATATAGCATGCACAGAGTAATAACTAATTAGCAACTTAAATAACATGCATTGCTAGACTTTTAATGGGACAGCAGCAGCAAAACCCATATAGATTGCCTTGTACTGCCAGAGGAGGGGGGAAATCTGCATCAAGAAAAGCACTGGAAAGTGCACTTACTGAGCTTTAATATACTTAAGCTGTGTTTGTAACCATTAGTTTTCTCTTTGCATAATTTTTTTTTTAAAAAGATAGGGAATTTTCCCATCTTAGGAAAGAGATGGCCTTGTAGTGGTGCACGGTGTAAAAATGGCAGTGTCTCTATGCTGGAAAGGTAGATAGCACTGCAATACTTCGGGAGAGTGTAAGCATTGTATCTGTGCAGGTCATTGTATCTGTGCAGGTCAGTAAGGCTGGAGGGGAATTTTTGGAGGGAGATTTCCTTTATGAAACCTTGTGGATGATATGTTGATGTTTGACTGAGGAAAATAGTTCCATGTGAGATGTTTCATTTTTGGGCTGCAGCCTTTCCATCATGCTACTTATTGCAGGTGTTGCTGGATGAATTGAATATCACATGTTGTGCTAGCAAACTAATAGGATCCCAAACCTTATTTTTGGAGATTTGCTGAAAGAAGCCCCGTGCCTGCAGAGAGCTGCACTTGAGACATGTGTGTTATCTGCCCATTTTCTCATCATTACTATTTAAACCAGTCCTTCTACTTCTCTGTTTATTCATGTTTTTCAGAACAGTCTGCACTGAAATTCTTTACTTTATCATTGACCTCTCTGGCACTGGTTACTCCGCAAATATTTTCATTGCTCTTTGCACTGTGTTAATATTACACCTCCATAAGTGCTGTGATGGCAAATACAGTAGTGATAGTAGAGACATGCAGTTTTGTGGTCTCTTCCTGTGGTGTTCCACACAAAGAGCAGTGCAGTCTTTGGCTCAAGTTGTTTTGTAGTTGATTATCATCTGGTATTTATTTTTCACTTTGAAAAATATGCAGCATATATCATGCTATTGAAGTATGTAACTGTAACATAGCAGTTCACTTCAAATTCAGTTTTTTTACTGCTTCAGAATAATTTTGGTGTGGCTGTTGATACAGGCAATTCCAAAGACTATCCTGTAAAAACCATGCATGACTTCTGTTAACATACAGCAATTAACTAGAATAAACCTTTCTTTTTAAATAACACTATATAATATACTTATTGGTTTCTTCCCTCTAAATATATTTTGTAATGCACATTAGATTTGATTGAGGCTTGGGTTTTGCTGGTTTTCCCCCAATGTGTTTAATCATTGGCTGTCTCAGTATCCTCAGGTGTCAGGATATTGCTGGACTAGCTCCTAAATTTCCAACATAAATGTAATATTGGATCTCAAACTGGCTTGGTATGTAGGATGTGCACCACATTCTGCCTTTTCTTTGCTTTGTACACCAAAGGAATCTTAAGTCCAGATTTAAATTTTTGTGGTATTCTGAACACTTAATTTTGTATCAAGAAAACTGAAACCCACACAATGGTACCACAAGGATGACATCTCAAAATGGACTAAAATTTTTTCAGATTTTTTTTTTAAATGCTTTACCTTTTAATACTATTACACTGGTTTTCTCTGTACACTGACTCCTCTACTGTCCTGTTGCTTACCCAGCTTCATATCTTAAGTTCTCTTTCTCTTGTATATGCTGGAACTTAACTGCAATATGAAAGCTCTTAAACTCCACTGAACTGAGATGAAATCATTCTTTACATGCACAAATAAAAATTTAAAGGATTTATTTTGTTTTTAAAGGCTATGCTTGTAATAACAGACCTAGCATTTATATTTAGTCTGCTGACATGTTTATGCAAACTTTAAAAGAAAAGCTTAACTGCATCTTTTGTTGCTGCATAGTTTCAACATGTAAATTGGTATTTACAGAAAAAACCCTGGTGAGGAGATCAGAACACTTCTTTATTTGCACAGACTGGTATTTCAAATACCAACTCAGTTTCACACATCAGTCTGACAGCTGATAAATGCCATTTCAATGGTAAAATTTTTTGATTTTGTTTTCATTTGGGCTTAAATAGTTTGCTTATGTGCATCTTATTTGTTGCAAGTGGAAATTATAATCAGAGGCCCCAGCTAAACAGATTGCTGTGCAGTTCTAAGAAAGAAGAAAAATATGCATTTTGTGACACATGGGGAAAAGCACAAATACTTTAAACTGTGATGTTTTATAATAATGGAGAATGCTACCCCAGGATGTAAGGGACTGCATAAATTGTGGGAAATTTACTGCAATGTTTTTTTCAATTTGCACAAGTTCTGGAAGTGTTGCTTAAGATAAACATTGGACTGTTTTAACACTCCAAAATATGAGATTTTCTGTCCCTGTTGGAATAACTTTAGAGTAAACAAAGAATGTAACTGCATTAAAAACATCCCAGCTTCAAAAAAGTGTCTTAATGGTTTCAGTGCTGTCTTATTTTCTCTAATTACTGTCATTTCTGTATTGATCAGAGAGGATTAATTATTTACTACCGCAGAAATGTACCTTCTAAGTAATTCTTCAGATTAAGTATTTATATGGATTCTGACATGCATTCTGTTGCTTAATATTATATATTTAATGTTAATTAACCCCTTGCATCTTGCATACTTGAGATGTGTAGAAAGATTGGCATGTGGTGATCTCATCAAACGTGTAGTAAAGGTCAGTAGCTTGGAATGAGCAGTTACGGTGTATGTGGGGAATGTATGTTCACCAGTCCTTCCTTTGCCAAGGTCAGAGCAGTTTGAGGAGAAAGTTTTTAGATCTTTTGATAACACACTTCTCCAGCATCTTGAAGCATGGATGCCTGTCCCAGAACTGCAGTTGTAATGAATTAGTAGTGTGGTCGTTTATATTGATTACCAACCAGTGGAAGCATCTGAAGCTAACTGAGGCAGATATTGTCTTCCTTGAAAAGGAGAGAAGCAATATGCAGTGTATTTCTTGATGTTTTAGGAAGTAAAATTAAATTTCGTGCCTTCAGGCTCTGCATCAAACACCAATATGTCAGGAAGAAGAAGTTGAAAGAAGTATGAAATCTTCACTGTTGGAAGAAAAAATTTTTGCATGCATTTCTTGCACACAGCCCGATGGCGTAGAAGTGTGTTCACTGCACATTAAATACCTGTGATTGAACCATTGATGTAAAATCTCACAATTATTAATTAAGTCTCCCGTTGAGGCATTTCAGAGAAGCTTTGGAGTTGAAGTTAAAAATTTGGAGCAGATAGGAACTTGTGTTCCCAATGAAGATCAGTACTTAACAGAAGTATTTATTTTTCTTGAATTATAGAACACCAGGTTAGAAGGGACCTCAAGGATCATCTGGTCCAATGTTTCTTGACAAAAGCAGGGTCTAGACAAGATGGACCAGAACTCTGTCTAGCCAAATCTTGAAAGTGTCCTATGCTGGGGAATCTTATCACTTGATTCAGGAGATTATTCCAATGGATGATTGTTCTTGTGAAAAATTTTCCTTTTGGAATCTCTCTAGGATAAACTTGTACCCCATGCTCCTCACTTTTTCCCTGTGTTTCTTTATAAAAAAGAAGTTTCCATCTTCTTTTTAGTCATCTTTTAAACTCTGGAATTAGGGATAAGGTCAACCGTAAGCCCTCTTTTCTTGAGGCTGGACAAACCCAGTTTTCCCAGCCTTTCTTCATGGGGCAGCTTGGCAGTCCTTTGGATCATCTTTGTGGCTGTTCTTTGGGCCTTCTTCAGCTTGCTCACATCTTTTTTGGACAGAAGGAACCGACACTGAACACAGTACTGCAGGTGTGGCCTGGCAGGTGCTGAGCAGAATGGAATGATGACTCGTGTCTCTCTGCTGGTACTGCAACCCAGCGTCCTGCTGCCCTGCTTTGCTGCAGCACTGTGTTCACTCATGTGGACCTCGTTGCACCCCAGGTCCCTCTCTGCAGAGCTCTTCCCCAGCTGGTTAGATTCCAGCCCGTGCTGCACACCTGGATTGTGATTTTCCTAGGTGTGAGACCTTATGCTTGTCCATTTGAACTCCTTATGGCTATCCATTTGAACTTCTTAAAGGTTCTCATTAGCCCATTCTTTCAGCCTGTCCAGGTCTGTTCCTGCAGGGTGACTTTTCCTTCCAAGTGTCTGATTCCCCTTCAGTTTGGCTTCATGGGCAAACTTCATCTGGGTACATTTGAGCCCATCATCTAGACCGTGGGTGATGAAAACATTTAATGATGTTGGTCTGAATATCAGTCCCTGGGCACCCTGCTCTGAGAAGGAGCGATTTCCCACCACACTCTGGGCACAGTTGATCAGTTCCCCACCTAGCACAAGGACTGCTTGTCCAGACCATAAACACCTCAGTTTCTCTAGGATGAGGCTATGGGACTCTGTATCGAAAGCCACAGAGATGTTCAGGTAGACAGCGGCCATTAATTCTTCCCAGCACATTTGAAAATTATACATACCCCACCGTGCACGATGGATATATATGAGAGAATGTTAGAATGGAATAAAAAGGGTTAGAACTTCATGAAGGAAACATGAAATGCATACACAGGATATATTTTTTCTGCTAACTGTGGCATTGAGAAGTTGCAAGAGTTAGTAGAATCGCTGAAGGGGTGGGACAGTGATTCTACTTATTAAATTTACCAATTTTAAATTTTACCTGCCATACTTGCAGGGATTGGGATGCGCACCAAGGCAAACAGTTCAGCTGCTATGCTGTATTACATGGTGTTCAGTAGCCTGTGTGCAATCTATTCCCTCAGAACCTTATCCTCTTTGTTTACATTATGTGTATAAATACCTTCTTTAAGCAGAGGTAATGTCTTGACTGCCAGCTATTGTTCTTGTGGTGTAGATTTTGGTGGATAATCCAGGAACTCTTCAGCCCTTTTAGACATGTCAGCTTTTAACAGCACTGACGTTTTCAAGTGTAATCTTGGTGTCTGTAGTATATCAACATAGATTTTTTTTTTTTTTGTTTCATTGCAACAATAACAATAGATTGAAGACTTCTGTCACATAAAAATGAAGGTTGTATCTTGTGTGTTTCATTGTGGAAGTCTGGTTTTTATGTCTGATTTAAGATCATAAGCTACTGGAGAAACAGTTCATGTACATTATCTGTTTTTCTCAACATGGTACTCACATCTGCAACCAGCAGATTCAAGTGCAGGTCTGACTGTATTTATGAAGATTAGAAAGATGCCAGAAGAGTATCACAGGAGACTTATGAAGGCTCTCACCATGAAAGCAGGAAGGCTAATACATATTTCTTAATAGCTCCTTTAATGTTAGCGACCACCATATTGCAGTATGATCATCTCCACAGTGGTCCAGATGGGATTTACAGGAGGCAGCACTTTGCTAAGCAGATGTTTCAGAGCAATATATGGGTTTTTTTTAATTATTTCTCTGGGTGTTACTAAGTGAAATACATCAGCTTGACATGTTCTTAAATTGTATGATTATACTTTTCCTGTCCTCTTCTCACAATAAGTTTTAGTGCCCTGCCATAGCCCGTTTTGAGTCTCAGTTAATATATGTACTGATTGCCTTATTGTAAGGATTAAATGTACAGAAATGAAAGAAAAAAAAGGCATTTGGACAGAGCTATAGGTCTCTTCAGAAACTGCCTTCAAGATTTGGGCAAGGCACAAAGCTGCCCTTCTTTTTTTATTAAGTGAAGGAGAGTGTAAGTAAAGGAACTACTTTATTCATAGATATACTGAAATAAAATGAAAGCAAAGGAACTACTGTAGTGGGACAATAACAAAGGTTAGAATGCATTATTGTGATATTTTTAGAATTTAAGGGTGTCAGTGATGGTTCTGACTGCTTTTATTTCTTTGCTGTGTGGTTTGGGATTTGTATGCTGGGTGCTTATGGTCACTGGTAGAAATTCAAACACTCAGTGATAAGTGGCCCTGTGTGCTGCTTCAGCTTACATTGCTGGGGTTTGCTGGAAGACAAGCAGAACCATGGGGGATTATTTAAGAAGGTGGCATAATTTCAGAAGGCTCAGCAACAGGTATTTTAGCTGCTTTTGTGATGTCAGAATACTAATTCAGTATCTTCTTTGTTGACAGTGGGGACAGCTGTCTTTGCTTCTCACTTCTTGTTGAAGATAAAGTTCTAAGTGTACCTGTGTATTGATGGCAGGGACTGCACTTTTTTAAAAGGTTGCTTTATTGTCCTAGAGGTTACTCGTGGACTGCAGCTCCAGTTATAGCAGAGATGAGCAGAAAACTAACAACATAGTACAAGCCTGTAAATCTTATCCAGCAATAAATGACTGTGTCTAATAATTAAAGATCAGCTATTGAAGGATAGGAGTATCTCTTCCTTTTTAACAGCAGACTCGCTTTGTTCATTTTTCCTTAAAGACATTCTGGTTGCAGCATGGCTATCTGCCATCTCTGTCTCGGAGATCCTTCTCTGACGTTCTCCAGAGTGCTTCATTCTTATTTGTGTGTGAAGGGAGAAAGGAAACCCCATCTCAGGGAGCTCAGTGAGCCCTCCCAGCAGGACTCAGCAAGCCCCTGGCACCATGCAGGCTCTGCTGTTGCAGAGCTACAAGAGCACTCACAGCAAAGAGTAATCACTGAGTAATAAATCATTGTTCCTTTAAGTAGACCATATGTAGTTTTTTATAAAAGAGGTTTTCTTACTGCATGGGAATTTATGCTATTATTAAATATTCAGAGGAGATATGCCTATGCTTTACAAAACTGGAAGAAATAAATACAGGGAATTACTTTAGAAAAAAACTAAATGGAGTGAGTTCTATTAAACATGGAGAAATATTAAAAGTTTGTCTTCTGAATGTATTAAAAACAAGTGTAGTGTTACATCTGATCTGTTAATTTTATAATGCTAAGAAGAAAAACCCAAATGTGTACAAAATTTCCATTGACTTGAAGCTTATTTTAAAATATATATATATATTTAATATCCCTGTTTGTATAGACTGGTATGAGAAGAGGTCAAAATTACGAGGAAATAATACTTCTAGGTATTATTCAGAAAGGCATATATGTGAGTAGCTGTCTCTAGAGATGGGATCTCCACAAGTCCTGGTTGCAGCTGAACAGAACCAGCAGGTCACTCTTGGTGAGTGGCCTTTACAAGGTTTGCTGGTCACTGTGCCACGTGTGGTACCTTAGCCAAACCTGTGATGCTTTCTGGTGCTGAAGAACATGTGGATTCATCCTGCTGATTGCAAAATCAGTCTGGTAAGAGCATCACAGCTTGGCATATTTTCGGTACGTCTGAGGGCAGCGTTAGTTTCCTATGAAAATGAAAAGTTTTCCTCCTACTTGTAATTCTCATGTCAGTAGCTGGGATGAAAAGCAAATGAAATTATACTTTCTGGCCTCTCTGTAACTTCAAAGGTGAAGATTTTTATGGGTTTGGATGAGTTCTTTCTAGGTAAACACAGAACAGCTCAAAGAATACCTGCAGGTCTTTGAAAAGAATGGTCAGACTGCAGCTTTTTCAAGCTGACTGTTCATCACACACTACTCACTGCTCATCTCTAGCCTTGGTTTTTTTTCCCACTTCCATGCAGTTTCATTTGTATACTCCATAAATAGTACAAAAGTAATATCATGTTGTCCCTATGCAGGATAAAAGTGAAAATATAGAAAAACATGTATACTTGCTAGCATCTGAAAAAAATACTTTGAGGAGTATTTAAAAATGTATTTGGACATGAATTTATTTCACTTAAGAATTTGAAGAAATAGTTTGCTAATGGCTTTTCTAATTGCTAAAAGTAATTGATAAAGACCTCATCTGAAGAGAATGGATTGGAAAATAAGTTAAATAGAGTATCCCATTAATTGTCAAAATGGATCTATTAAAAAGTGTTTTTAAGTTTTCATGGTGTATTTTCTGGAAAGTTAAATAGTTAACTAAATTTTGAAAGCAGGTTTTGTTTGGTTTTTTTTTTATTCAGTTAACTAGCAACAGTATTATTTAAAGTAGTTGTGCAACACACACACATGCTTATTTTAGATGCTGTATCCAGAGATTATTGCTCTGATGAGGTAAGGGAAAAAACTTACTGCAAACCATTGGGAGGGGTGAAAAAAATCCCAACAAAACTGCCCTAAACCCCAAAGTATTCACAAGTTGTATAGATTCTTCTCTTTATCATATTTATCCTACTATTGGTATCCTTTGGAATTACCTTAGTCACTGTTCTTCACTGGAACCTAGTCTGGCTGAAGAAATGGGCCAACAGAAATCTGAGGAAAATCAGTGAAGACAAATGAGTTCTGTGCGTGTGATGGACTAAGCTCTGGCAGATGTGCACGGCAGAACAAGATATGCTGGTCAGAGGTGTTAACAGGGAGGCTATGATGGAATAGAAGGAAAATGTCTTTTCTCTGAAGGTCTCTAAGCATTGGAACAGGTTGTCAAGGAGGTTGTGCAGTCTCACTCACTAAAAGTTCGAGATGTGCTCAAGCAATTTCCTGAGCAACCCATTGAAGTTCAAAGCTGTCTCTGTTTAAGCAGGAGTTTGGACTTTGCAACAGTAATGATTCAGTCTCAAAATTCACAGTCTCAACTGCATTTTTATGGCATTTAGCTGCAGCTCTGTTTTGCCCAGAAAGCTATCAGTTTGTTTTCACAGATTACATATGTATTCAGTGTGACTCTAACTGCTTTTATAAACCATCAGATTCCTTTCCTGTCCATAGGTTATGTGGAGAAGCTAAGTCAAAGGAATTGCTTTCTCCTTTGTTTTTTTTAACCCCTATCATTATGTTGTTGTTACCTATTGAGTATTTGCATGTGACCTTTCTCATGAGGCTGCTGCTATTGCATCCTTGCCCATTGTTCTGAGAGTGCTGGGGAATGAGCGCGGGAGCTGGAGAGGCAATGGCTCTGCCAACTCAGGGGACTTTTCTGCAGGGTATACAAAGTCCCCTGAAGGAAAGAGGCAAGCTCTGCATCGGTACTTGAGTGAAGACCTGTGTGCAGGAGATTCGCAGTGGTGTTAGAACGACCTGTGCTGCTGAGCAATAAATAGCTGCTGTGTTTTGCACGTGCTGGTGGTTTGTGGGTTTTTCTTTCTGCCTCTTCAGCTGTTTGGCTGTGTTCCCAAACAAGCAGAGCTGAGTAGTGGCGTCGGCGTGTGTGGATCACTGAGGCCAGGCTTTTGTAACAAAAGACAAGAAATGGTCTGTTTTAACCAGCCCTCAGCAGGAAAGGACAGTGCCTGCAAGTTTATCTCCTTGATAGCATTGAGGGGAAGCAAGGGACACTGAGCTGCACAGCAATGTGAAATTG
Organism: Phainopepla nitens; assembly: GCA_013400175.1. Classification (NCBI taxonomy): domain Eukaryota; kingdom Metazoa; phylum Chordata; class Aves; order Passeriformes; family Bombycillidae; genus Phainopepla; species Phainopepla nitens. The sequence goes on from VXBQ01007751.1 coordinate 1,322,083, forward strand.
TGGAGTGAATGCTTCTGATCAAGGGAGATGCTGAGTGGAGAGGTGCAGGTCCTGTGCAGGTGAAGGAGGCTGTAAAACGTGTAGATGAGTATTTTGCAAACAGGCACACTTTACAGTGATCAAATATATTTTAAGTAGCCCAGTAAAGTAGTAAAATCTGGGGACAGGCTGGCTTAAAACTAAGTAGTAAATAGTAGTAAATCAAAACAGTATTTGATTTTACAAGTGGGAAAAGTCTGAGAAAGAAACTAATCATTCCTTTGAAAATAATTTGTAATTTCTTTAACCAGCCTTCTATCTTGTCTTCTTCCTAAGCAACTAGTTGAGTATTGCCAAATACATGTCCTGCCACTAAACTTTTTTTCAGTGAATAGTACAGTCTGGTTTGTTTGGGGTTTTTTACATAACTCTTCAGCAATTTCTTGGATTATTTATTTTTGGTTTTGATAATACACATCAAGAAGCCATGACTCTTCTTTTGTAAATTTGCTTTTCTGTATAAAAAGCTTTTTTTAAGACAAAAGAGAGGCCAGCTTTTCTTAAATGTCTCTTTCCTAGCTGATTTATATGTAGCTTCAGTTGAGTTAAGGGATGTGAACAATGAATCTTAGATCCTAATGAAGTTACTTGACTAAAGCAATGTCTTAGTTAGACTTTCTGCTGAATTTATTTATGGACTTATCCATTTATTTGGGTCTTATTCATGCAAGAAGCCTTCAGATGAGGGTTCAGAATTAAGTCAGTGAGAGTCCTCATGTGCGCATATATATATATATATATTTTGAAGAGGTACAGAATTCTCAGAGTGCCTGTTCTATGTTCCTAAAGGGGCATTTGAGGCTACAGATAAAATCTGGATTTCATGGGAGTTCTCACTTCAAGGTTCCTGATTTAACCTGTATCACGATGCCTTGTTTAGCAAAGAGCCCCTGGGTGCTGTGCAGTCCAGCCCTGTCTGTACGCTCAGCAGCAGTGCTGGACGTGCCCAGGATGGTACAGCAGGGCTGCAAAGCAGCAGCTGCTCCGTGGCCAGGGCTGTGCAGGAAGATGTCCTGGTGCAGAGCCAGCCATGCTGGGGCTGCTGAGAGGACAGTGGTGGCAGCCTTCAGGTCCCTGTGCAGTGACACGAGACTGGCTGCCGGTTCCTGACCGCTGGTGGGGATGCCTGTAACCAGTGCTGGGGTCAGGAATACAGACCTGCAGCTCTGGCTGGCTGAAATTGAATCTCGCCTATGAAATGGGTCTCAAACAGTCTAAATAAGCTCAAAAGAGGCTTGGAAGACTTTCAGCTGAACACACTGGTGTTTTGGGAAGCCTTCCCTCCAGTGTGAAAGGGCTGCTTGGATGTTTGCTGTCTCTGAGTAGGTGGTACAGGATTCTGCTTTGTTTTGAGTCATGTATGTAGCTCCTAGGAAAGAATCGTTAGGAAGCGCCTGATCATTAAAAATACATGCCTGAATACTTTTTTTTTTCCCCAGGTTTTGGATTCTAAAAAATTTGAAAGTTCAGTCGTGTAGTGAGAGAAATTGCCTTCTAAATTCACTTACCTAGTAACAAAGACTTGGTCCAGGCTTTCAAAAGGAAAAGAAAAAATAATTCTTTTGAGTAGTGGAAATAAAATTTAGGTATACTGGGTGCTTTCCAAAACCTACCTTTGTATATTGACTGACTTGGCACTGTTGACATTATTGTTAACTGTTGGCATAATGTCAATTGACATTGTAGATTTCAAAAAATATTGTCTGGGTTGCTGTCTGGTGTTCATGAGGTAGGTTGTTTTTGCATAATATTTTTAAGTGTTCCTGTCATAGGAAGAGTGATAGTTTATCTGAATTGATCAAATATGAAACTAAGTACAAAAATTATTTTAAAATACCAATTCTGAAAAATATACAAAGAAGATAAATCAGTGATTTTTATACATAGAGTTTTGTTAGGATATTATGCTAAACCAGCTAGTTTGGACTGAGTATCACTTGCCTGCAGACATGCACTACTACTGTGGACTGATACAATTGTCTGACATTTCATTAAAATGTTGGTTGGTATCAGTTTCTTGCTTTTATTTTATGAGAAGTAATTTAATTTCTGTAGAAGTGAGTTATCAAAATATTTTCCATAAAAATTGTGTTATTACTGGAAGAGGCCATAGTTGTTAAGGAATGTGAAGTTGAAAGATCTCAATTGTTCCATTAAAATAAGGGCAGGCCCTATTATTTACTTGCCATTTAAACCCCTGGTTAGAATAAAATATATTGTGTCGAGTCATTCAGCTGCCTTGACATTAATTTACCTTTAAGGCCAATGACTCCTTTGCACCATGGAACAGTCTTGCAGAATATATATCTTTGAAGACTGGGAGAGGCTAGAAAGCTTTGAAGTTTATTTCCATGGTCAATTTTTCTTTTTTTTTATTTTTTAAAATTTTTATTTATTTTTTTTCCCCTAGTATTGTAGGTGTTTTCCTCTCATTGTTTCTAAACAAACATAAAGAACATAATTCATGAATGGACATGATGCTGAAGTGTGGGACCTTAACCTTGCTAATTCAGTGGCTGGGTGTTACATGAAATAACTGCACTTGTCACTGTGATTTGCTCTGAAGCCTTGAACAAATCACAAACCTTGCCCAATTCCTGCTCCTTTTAGTCTTTTTTACATTAAAACTCTTGATGAGAAGGGAAAGAGGGCTGTATGCTAAAATGCTGGGTCGTCATTAGAAATTGTAGGCATGTCATGTAAACAGCCTGCATCTTAACCTGCTGATTGAAATCACTCCTGCCATCTTCTCACGGCAGATGAGAACAGAAATGAATTCACCTAGTTTGCATTTACAGCTCGCTCTTCACCACAGCAGCTCATCACGGGCTGCAGTAGCCTGAGAGCTGGGTTAGTAGTTTCACACTTAGCTGACCAGAGCTTCGTGCTTCTGAGAGTAGAAGTTGCCAGCAGATAATGTACTAATTAGTTTGGAATTTACCGCAGTGGGAGCGGGCAGAGGTATGGTCTGTAGGCTGGACCCAGCCTTGGAACAGTTTAATCTGTTCCAGTCTTCCCCTGAGTCTTCAAACCTGTGACTGGTCTGGGTGAAGACCAGCAAAACCTTTGCAGACCTGCAAACCTTGAATGCCTAAATCCACAGGCAGCAAACTGATGAAGAGGTGACAGTGTCAAAGTAGTAAATGCAATCTAAATATGAATACTAATTTAACTTAATTATATTTTTGTTGGTCAAGAATGAGCATTGGTCATGCAAAGGCAGAATGCTAGCTCAGGAACTAGCTAGCTATTTTTAGGAACACTGATATAGATTTTTTTTTTCATCCCTTTCTCAGAAGGCCAATCTTAACACACTGTTCCCCAAATCCAGAGACAATTCAGAGTTAAGATTTCAATGTTGGTGGTGGATCAATGAAGGTTAGGTCGTGGCCTAACACATGACATTTTCAGGAGCTCTACCTTAGAACTGAAGAAAAATTTTCAACTCATCCTCATGTAACTGCCATGGAATAGTTCAGTAAAACAATTTAAGAGGTGCTTGTACTTGGAGCGACTCAGTAAATCAGACTTCATAAGAGCAAACTGATTAGATGAATCACTGGCTGTACAGATGCATTGGAATAGAATGTCATGTGATTTTATTTTTAAAATGAGAACATTTAAATGAACATGTGCAGACCTAAGTTCTTAAATAACCTCTGTTTCAGATGTGCAGTTCAGCAGCTTTCCATGTGAGTGTTTTTCAGACAGTGGGTAATTCTCCAAGTATTGTGCTCTTAATTTGAGGGGACACTGAGGGGGCTCACACTGTAGGTTTTGGAGAGGCTTACAGCCCCTCTAATCCATGCAGGCAGAGGATGCAGAAACACTTGCCTGCTGTTGCTGAAGTCCAAGTTTTTGGTATATGAAATCAGTGGTCCTGTTCATGCAGGTAACCTATCTATAGGTGTGATGCTTTATTAAAGATTGAACTGTAAGCTTTCCCAGGCTGAGTAAAGTTAATTGCTCTATATAACAAAGTGTCCTGTCTAGACACCTTGAGGTAGGCACTTACTGATGAATCAGCCGCTGAAATCAAGACTAGACTGATGAACAGCAGTCTTTGAAAGCTCAGCAGTGAGGACAGTCTCTGGGAGAGATTCTGATCTCTGTGATAGGCAGAATGTGGAGATAACAGAGATACAAAAAAGGAAACCAGGGCTTCTGCATTGTCTGGAGAAGATAGCATGCCAGCTGGTTAAAAGGAGAAGCAAGAAAATCTTCATTTTTTGGTTTGCTGAAAAGCATTTAAGAATCTGAGGTTTTCTTGTTTTGTTTTTTTGGCTTTTTTTCCCCACCCATCTCTTTTTTTATCACAGAACCTTGTTGCATATCTGCCAATTAAATTTCTTATTTTTTTTCTTGAGCTGAAGGGTGAGGTTTATGGGCAGGGGTTGGCAAGTGGCTACATTCGCTGCTTTGCTTTGCTTCTAACTGAATTACAAAGCACTTCTTACCCAGGGATTGGGAAGAACTATTTTGCAACTCTTTAAACTGGGGCCTCAATAGAAGCCACAGCTAGTCAGCACACCTTCTAGTGCATGTCCAGAGGAAATCAGGGGTGGATTTCATTTCAGGTGCCTAAAGGCTAGACTGACAGAAGCCAGAAAAAAGCAAGATGATGTTCCTGTTGCACATGGTAACTAAAAAGGCTGTCTGGGGTGCAGCAAAATTCTGGGTTTTGTGCTTGAACTCCATGGGTCACTGTGCAAGTGTCTATTCTGCTTTGTTAGCTTGGTTTGTTGACTATTTTTGAAGTAAATATTTGGCAGAGTACCTGCAGTAATTAACAGTGGTCTGTTCTCGGAATTCATCTTTCATTGTGTTCAATAAAAAAATATTTACTGCTTCAGCAACACAATTTTATTCCACACAGCTGAAAATGTATGAACAACAAGCCACTTCACAAATCCAAACCAGATGTGTATAAGACATTCTGCTTTTCAATGTATGGTAATTCAGATGTTCTGCCTGGAAAAAATTACTTTATTGAAACCAATCAGAGGGAAAAAATAATGTTTACAGAGGCAACATCATGTGCTCTTTAAAAGACATAAATGACAATGATTGCTAGAGAGTGTTGTCAGAAATAAATGTGTCTTTTTTTTAAGACTTACAGTCTACTACCATTAGAACGAGTTATTTCAAGACTATATATCTTGAAAAATAAGTTTCTTAAAGTACTTCTTTAAATTTTTTATTTTTTAATAGGAAGAATATGGATGCAGGTCTTGTAGTAGAAAAACTTTGCCTCACAAAATATTACAGAGTACATAATCTTGAATATATTAAATGAGCATAGATAGGCTTAAAATATTTTGAGTTAAACTTTTTTTTCATAGTAATTTCCTTACAGTACTCTGCCCCCTAATTATTATTTGGGCCAGTTGCCTTTCCAAACAGAATGGTTAGGAAACCTTATGTTGTACAAGTAGCCTAAAGTGATTTTGGGGCATAATGGGACAAGAGGTACTCATGTGCACGCTTACACAGGGCATCTGTCGAAGAGAGCACATTGGTTGGAACATTTTTGTTGGAGGAGTGGTGGTTGGTTTTGTATTTTAAACAGTTTGTCATTATGTTAAATTGAAATTTAAAAAAAGTCAGACCTGAAGACAGATTGGATTTATAATTTGAAGTTTTTTGTTGCCTTTTTGACCTCTGCTTGCCCTCACTTGCTGTGCACCTAAACCAGATCAAGTATTTTAAAGAGGTAATATGAAATAGCATTATTTATGATCAGAATGATCGTGCTTGCTTTCTTAAAAAGCTGAGTGATAGGATATCTCTTCAGGATATTTTCTTCTTGACACATTTCATTTAAATTTCATATTGAAGACACAAGGCCTTGGAGGTTTTCTAGGCTTCTCAACACAAAGCCTTGAGCAACTCAGTCAAAATTCAGCATTTGAATTACCCAGCTTTGAGAAGGATGCTGGACTAGCTAACCTCCCAAGGTCCCTTCCAACCTGGATTCTGTGACTTTGTGATTTAGAATGAGAAATAGCCAATTCATTACATTTACACTTTACAAACTGCTAACTGCCTCTGAGTCTGGTGTTTTGGGTGCACATTCTCATTTGGGAAAACTTTGGTCAAAATGAAAATTAAATTTGAGACAGTGGATGTACAATGGTTCAGGCATACTTGGTTTATTTCCTGGCTCTGCTCTAAACGATGCATGTCCCCTCCAGTGGATCACTTTGTTTCTCTGTGGCTTGCTTTCATTTCTGTTAAAGGTTAATAATGATCCTTTTCTCCTCTTTTTGTTTTAGATTGCTTCTTTCTGGGACAAGGTTTGTCTCTATGTACTTTCTTGAAGAAAGGGGAAAAAAGCCCCAGACAACTACTTTTGTTGTGATTTCATATTACTTGTGCTGGGAATTGCCCAAAGCCACTGTCAGTGCTGTGCCTGTTCAAAAGTGATCCTGTTTGAGCAAAGAGGGTGCTTTTGGAAAACTACTCTTCAAAAATAGGCTGCACTTTCTTCTCCCTCACCCCTGCTTTGTGGGCTGCTTTGTGGGGTTTTTTCTGTGCCTTTGGGATGACAGAAGTTGAGTTTTGAGTTTGGAGAGACAGAAGCTTCTGTAAAAGACGTGTTCAAAAGTCGTATTCTATCTCTACCATTTTGAAGGCTTTCCGTAGAACCAGGGCAAAGTGAAGATGGAGAAGGCAGAAAAACAATGGTGTTTATAGTCATACTTTTCTAAATGGACTTGGGCTGAATAAAGAGATTTTCCTCTTTCTGTTTTCCATTCCTTTCATAGTTCTCTAGTGTATCAGTCAATGAGGCCAAAGAGCTGCTGTGATACAGAGAGTTTTTCAAGATGCTTTTTCCCCACTGAATATCTAATGGAACTTGCAGCTAGTGGAATAAAACTTTCTGTAGTGCTAACCTAGGGGAGGTTTGCATCCTCTGCTTAAACTGGAATGAGTCGAGAATCTTAACTGCTATCAGCAGCGTTTTATAAGCATTGCTTGCATATGATACTTTAGATCATAGTAAATAAGTACAGAGGATATTCTATCTGTGACAAACAGTGGATCTTAAAATGTTTCATATCATTAAAAAGATTTAAGATCAATAACTAATGTGCTGAAGCCTCTAACATCCCATGTTTATTGTTGGATTTGAAAATAATGAAGTAGCTCTACTGTTTCTTCTGGTACCTCTGTCAAAGTGAACTCGTAGTTGTTGAAATACCAGTGTCACCAGAGGTACCCAAAGCTCCAGGGGGAGGGAGCTGTTGTATATTAGGGTTTTAAGATACTTGCTGAAGTACAGAATAATTTCTTAGTCTTTTTAATGCTATAGCCTCTCCCCAGATAAAACTGAAATGAGATGCCTGAGTTGTTTACCAGCAATCCAGCCCATAAATCTTCCACCAAACAACTGATACATTTCTAAACATGCAAGCCAGACAACATCTGTGTAGCCACATGCATGCATACATGTACAGGACTGCTTTTTGATTTAACACCAGGTGAATGATGAGATTATTAGATTAAGGACATCATCTTTTCAAGCATAAATCCCACACATAATTGTCAAAAGTTATCCCTGGTGGCACCTGCCTGGTTCCATAAACAATCAGACACAGATAGGAGCACTCACCAGTCTAGATTTTCTTACTGCTGCCAACACCCCATGCGTATTATTAGCTCTGGCCTCTGTCCTGGTCAAACTAAACAGTGTTTGTGTATGTACAGACTCCTGTATGCCATAATTATATGAGGAAGAGACTCAGTAATGAACATAAAGCAATGAGGTAAATCTGCAAAATTAGACACCCAGTTGAGAATGGGATTGGGAAGTGTACGTCTGTCAACAAGCCCAGATCAAAGCAGTATCGAAATAGTGGAACTAGAAGCTGAGGAGGGGAAGTTTTGTGGGTCTGCAGGAAAAAATGGTGTGGGGAGAAGTTGTTTGGTGGTGTTATTTTTCTCAAAATCATTGCTATGTCATAATTATGAACACTGTGCTAAAAGCCTAGATGTTTGCAATGACTGCATATCTAATTCTGCAGCCATAAAGCCTTTGTTGAAAGCCATCTGTAAGGAAACTTGAGCAGCAACCAGAGAGGAAGGTTACTACTACCTTAGTAGTTCTGTAGTTTGTGAACCTTTACGTGGTGTGTTTTTTCTTAAGACTCGGGAGACAAATTTCCTAGGAGTAAATCTCCATTTACTGCATTTGTGAAGTACTCTGCATAGCTCTGATGCTAGACAAATAATATCAAATATAGCTCACAGCACTATGGAGAATATTAACGTCTATGAAGTGAGACTTCTAACTGTTACTGGTTTTAGGGCAGATTCTGCCCTGGTTTTTGCTATACTCTGGTTTTTAGGATAGCTCAGAACACAAAACCCTTAGCCCTTGAAAGTTCTCCCCATGTAAAATGTGTCCCAGATACGAAATCTGAAAAAATTCCAGATCCTCAGATTTCTTCTGGCATTTCCAGGAATGTTCAAAGAACACAGCTTTTGAAATAATGCCGTAATCTGAATTGCTTCCTGATGTGCTCTCAGTGTACTCATCTGTCTAATTCTGTGAAGAGATGGGAGGGTCCCACTCTCTGTACATTCTGCCTCCAGTGCTGAAGAGGGAGGGAAGGGAATAGAAGAGATGGTTGCTGGAGTTAAGCTCTGAGGGGGTGGACAGAGGGTGGAGCTTCAGTTCTTAATTACAATTCATTAAAAATTAAGCTTTACCCTGAGAGAGATGTGAAGTGTTGAATCCTTCCTGAATCCTAAAGTAGGGCAGCAAAAAAATCTTTGTAGAAGTGAAGTTCAGTTTTCTTCAAAATGTCATGAATGTGGCTGCAGCTGTTGGAAGGCTGAATTTCAGCCAAAGTTTTATAAATGTACAAGCTCTCAGCTGTTTGCCTGGTTGTTCACTTTCCTCAGAAGTCTCACATCTGTTTGATAATGCTGTGATGAAATGAGAGCCTGGGAAAATCACCAGAAGTGGTTACACTGCACTGCTGCATGTGGAAGGGCACTGCAGTCTCTGAGTGTGGGAAGTGAGGTTTTTCAGACCCACAGCCTCATGATGCCTCTGCAGTTGTGCTGGCATGACAAAATGCAGCATCAGTGATCTATTTATTTTCTGAAACAATCATTAGCAGCACTAGTTGACCGTGTTAGGTAATTATGGATACAATACATGGGTTTGAGGACATGTATTTGTCTCTTGGAACATCCCAAATATTAGCACTATTTAGGTATTGATCTAAGGAGCCATGGTGTGTGGAGCAGATCTGTGGGCTTGTCTGATACCAGCTGATGGTATCATAGTGGATGTCTGAGAGTCCTGGTTTGCTTCCACACTAGCTTTTGGTGATTCTTTAAGTTTTTCATGTCTAATAGTCAGTTCAGGTGTGGTATAGATCTTGGGTACTCAAAAGCCACTTACATTTGACTTGAACTTCGATATACCATGAAAACACGCTGAGATTTTTCAGCAATATCCGTATCTGGTGTGTGCTCAGAGATAAGCCTGCCAGCCTTATGATTAAGTGTGTGCAGGGTGTGCTGCTGCCTTTGTTTGATGCTGAACTCCAGCAGCTCATCTGCACCGACAAGATGCGCAGAACTGATGTGCTCTGTGTCTTGCTTTGCTATTGAGCTGCCACCTCAAACAAACTCTGCATGCAGTGCGTGCGCAAGTGGGAAGTTGGATAATAAAGACTCAAGATGTTCGTTCTGTCTTTGAAGTCCTTGTCATCTAGTGGGAAGAGAATTAGCTAGCAGAAAGTATCATCTTGCATGTTTGACATTACTAAGGCAGTAGCATAAGAAAATACATAAATCTTCTGAATAACCATGAAGCATACTCAACTGGAGAAAATAGCAAGAAAATAGAGTAGCTGGCAAATGGAGAGATACAAGCTGCCAAAAGGGATGTGAAGCATTAATTTTACCATCTCAGGACTGGTTTGGTTTTTTTTATAATTATATTTATTTTTAGAGAGACCAGATGCTAACCTTATTGCTTATGCAAACTAGATAGTCTGAAAATTGTTCTAGCTTGTTCTAGCTCACTCCAGCCTCCAGTGCCCCACAGAGGCTGTTGCAGCAAAAATGAGATCAGCTTTAAGGAAAGAAATTCGGACTCTCTCCTTCTTCTAGATGTGGGTGTATGTCTTTCTTATGTGTGCCAGTTCCTATTCAAAGGGGCTGCTTAAAAAGCCTTTTCATTTATTAAGCTTTTCCCTGTGCAAAAGATGGCTAATTCAGCCTAACCATGACTGAAGCCAAAGATTTCCATTTTGTCGGTGTGGTAGAGAACTTCTCGTCGTGTGCTTTCCCCTGCCCCCAAGTTTTCCATGCTTTTGCTCGGGTTTTAATTACCAAACCATCACAGGTTTTCCACTGCTTTTTAGAGCAGTCAGTCTAAATTTACTGTTGGCAAAAACAAATTGAAAGCTGAAGCAATGTAAAAATAACTCTTTTAAAGAAAAACAACAAAAAAAAAAATCCGAGATTTAAAATGAACTATCTTGCAGTTTCCATCTGAATGAGTACTTCCAAACCAGGCTCAGATGTTTGGTTAGATGGTGAGAACTTTCCCCTTTTTAAGAAATAATGTCAGTAACTTTAGTTTAGTATTGGTCTAATTGGAGAAGAAGCAGTGGTATGCTTATACCCTAGTTTAAAGGAGATTAAGTAGAAGTTTCAACTGATTTGTGAAATGAGTGGATAAAATATGTAAATAAGTACTGGATTATTAACTACATACCTGCTATTTACGAACTTTTAATGAGTGATACTGTTTAATGAGGTGAAAGGAAATGTCCATGAGTTCATCCAAGTTGCATCTCAGCTGTGTAAAATGCAGTCTTGCATAGTGATATTAGGTGGTTTTTTGTAATTCTCAGTGTTTTCCCTGAAGGGACCTGTTAGCTGTTCATGTGAGCAGGTTTTCGTTGCGCTTTCTTGACATCCTGAATTCCCTGCATTTTTATTTGTTAGTTGTCTTTTTCACTTCCTTCTCATGCCTTGTGTTTGTGACAGCTTTTTACAACCTGCTTTCCTGTGTCATTTATATTTGGAGAAATTATGCTTTAGCACCTGATTGATGGATTGATTCTTCTTTTTTTTT